>JAWQEG010000450.1:80000-95075 GCA_033782935.1 Petrolisthes cinctipes | reverse complement strand
AACAGAAGCAACAGATGAACAGAAAATAATCAATACTGGTGTCCTGTTGTTGTTGTTGTTTGGAATAATAAATCACCTTTAAAGTAAGAATTCATTGGCCACATCATTATATATATATATATAATAGGAAGCATTAATCGTCACCTACTCTGTACAAGGTTATGGAATATATATATAAATGTGTGTGTAAAACTGGTTTGATAAAGTATATAATACTAACGGAGGTGTACCCGGCGTTGTCAGTGAAAGATGCCTACTGTATATGAATAAGGACTAAGGAGACATTTTATAGTTTAGCGAGCAACTTTATTAAATTATTATCTTAGTGAGAGGTGTTTTCATTGATATACAGTCAGGACCATTATAACAGTTAGACGTTTGCTTTTATTAAAACTTTTTACTGAGACATGTCATGGTGTCATACATATGTGTGTCATGTCCAGGCTATTCAACCATGACATCAGTCATGGGGCTGGCCCAGGTATTGAGGTACCTGTAGTATGGCTTTAAAAAGTTGGTGCCATTTTCAAAAAATATTTGCTTCACACACGCTTTGAAGCAAAAAAGTTTAAAAACTTGAAAAATCTCAACCCGAATTTTTAATGGTTACTACAGGTCCCCCAACGTGTGGACCAGGAACTAATTAACCCGATATCATGTCCTGATAGACGTGACATGACATGACATATCATGGCACCTCTCATTACTGAGATATGAGGTCTCAAGAAATATTTTGTGAAAAAAGCTCCAACCGATAAATAGAATTTTTGACATTTTAACGTAATTTTTACGTCGTTACGTCATGTTAGGTCAGAAAAACCTTTGCCGGTGATGCGGATTCAGAATATATTGTATTGGGAGTGTAACCGGGTTTTTTTAGCGGATTTATAGATGATGTAATATTTATGTAGAGTTACCTCAGGTTACGTCATACCAAAACCTTCGCCTGGTGATGGTGATTCAGAATATATATGGGTTTGGGATGTAGGTGTAACCGTTTTCGAGTTATAAGCGGACAAACAGAGACGGTTTGCCATTTATAGTATAGATTAATTTTTATGGTAAGTACAGTAGGCGGCAATAGTGGTGTGGTGTAACTTGCTTCACAGAGGCCCATGATGTTCATAGACTCCAGATTACCAGCCACGTGTAAATCAAGACCAATTAGTGTTATTGGTCTTGGTGTAGATAACGTGTGTAGTTCTCGAGTCCAGGAACACTGCCTGTCTCGGTGAAGCAGGTGAGGCGACAGGACTTCTGCCGCCAACTGTACACACCAAGATACTTTATTATCCAGCAACAATGTCACTTGACTGTTGTGCGACAATCACTATACAGTCCAGACAACATTTCAGTTGTATCTTGTCTATTACCTCTAGAAATGGGATAAGATACAAGTAGCTCGGTGTGGAGGGATTTGCCAACGGATGACGGAGTATAAATATTTTGTTTCTTATTAAAGTTCACATTTACAAATGCTATTCTAAACAATTCTAGAGTTTATTAATACCGTGTACTTTAATGTTGCATAGAGCGATGCACATAGAGCCGTTATTACCTATCTTCACAAAATTGTTTTCTCAGCCTGTGTCCCGATCTCATTTAATATAGTGTATATATATATCAGACAATTTTCCCTCTAGATGGGTAGTGTCTATTCTTCCCACCAATTCTTCGCTACAGCTTGGTCTGGACGAGCGACAAAGTTGCTGGATTGTCTCTTGCATCAGTCCAGCGACAAAGTAGAAAAATGTCTAGTGACAGTCTGGCGCCAGTCTCTCAACAATCCAGATACAAAGTTGCCTTAATTGTTCTCTTTCTGGTGAATTTGAAGACTACTGATTCCTCCAAATACTTAATGCCTCGAAACAGATCTCCCTCAATAAAGTAACATTACAATAGTCTTGTTTCCTGGCATAGTTAGGAGGAATCCCAGACCTTCCAATTCACTGCAGAAAGAGAACCGGCCAGTCATGTTTTACCCAGAATTTTCACTTTCTCTCTCTCTCTCTCTCTCTCTCTTATGTGTGTGTGAGAGAAAGAGAGAGAGAGGGACAATCGTTATGAAAGAGACTGGTTGTATTGGTTTAAATCTACTGTACATACATACATACATACATACATACAACAGACCTGTAGCCTATTGTATAAAGGCATACATACAGTATCATGTGTTGCCTTCTTAGACGACACACACAACGAAAATAATACCTCAGTTTACATACACCCTAAATTATATTATATAGGCTACATCTCTCTCTCTCTCTCTCTCTCTCTCTCTCTCACAACGTTAGAATTCACACATCCAATACTCCAGACCACAGGCAAACGTCACACCTCAAACAGCTGTATCTAATAATATGTGTGAGTAAAATAAGTGTATGCGTGCCCCACCTACTGTACGTACAGCCATGATGGCTGATAGTGCTGGACCAGGGGTTCAAGGATTGTTGGAGAGCAAACAGAATTCGAACAAGTGAATTTTCCAAACCATTCTCAACGTTGAGAGAGGTTAAAAGATTCACTTTTTCGAACTCTGTTCAGTTGCTCTCCATCACTCCTTGGACCCTGGTCCAGCACTATCAGCCATATGGCTGTACATACATTCACAAAACACACACACACACACACACACACACACACAGCTATGGGCTCCCTACAAAATTCCCGACTCCTAAATAGATACTGCAAATAAACCATAGAGGTTAACCTATAAGACGGTTATGTGTAATGAATTGGGTCCTAAATAATTTAAATAATCGCTGACCCAATTTAGAGAGAGAGAGAGAAATTGGATTACTGACTCGGCAATTTTTTTGGTTAACAGACAAGTAGAGAAAATTGCAATGAAGGACAAATAAAAATAACTCCTTTCTTTCACAATGAGTCCGAGTTATTCTTCACACACACACACACACACACTCGAAACTTAGTACAGTAAAAGTCCTGTAATGCGTATTGCATGGGACTGAAGGTCATCCGGACTATTGTTTTTTTCGGACTATTGGTTGGACCTTCAAATACAAATATGGAAAAAGAAACACACAATTTATAGGATTACAGTAAACCCTCGCTATTTCGGATCAATTGAGGGGAGGCCCTTGTCGAGTTATCAGTACTGAAGATCCGAGATATCCGAGGGCTTAAATTTGATGTGTACGACTGTCTGCCAGTGCTTGCACACCCGCTCTCAAAACTACGTGTGCTTTCACTCGTATCTCTGGTTCCAATACACAGCTAATGACAAAAAATAATTTTAAACTTGAGCCAAAAGTATGGAAAATTAATTCATGAGTTTCTACTCATACAAACACATTTCCTTAGTTTATATTCATTATTCTTTGTCATTTTCTCATACAATCACTTGCACTTTTCACCATATCAAATGTCTGTACCGGGAAATGTGTTAAAAAAACATTGTTGTTCACTATAAAGGTGTTATAGACTTATCATGAGTTTATCAAGCGTGCGTGAGGGTGGTAGTGGGGTGGAAAGTTCAGTTATAACCAAAACTCTTTGAATTTTCATTCGTGCACAAACATTCCTTAGTTTGTATTCATTAATTTTGGTAATTTTCTTTTAAAATAACTTTATTTGCGCATAGGTAATCCCAAGGATAATAGACTATAGTCTATCATCCTTGGGTAATCCTAATATGTGTGTGAGTGTGGTTGGCCCAGCTGACAGCTGTACGTGAGTCATGTAGGCATATGTGACAACACACCCGGAAAATCCCCGCATAGGCCAAAAATTGACATTTTTATTACCACTTCAAAAAATCCAAACTATTGGGATTTTCGGAGTATCCGTGGTCGGATTAACGGACTTTTACTGTACAATAACTGGTTAATATTGAAATAATTACCGTTATTGCTTACGGGTTTTCTTTTCCCCAGCAGGTTTTATCAACATAACTTTACCCTTTATCCCAACAAATAGGAAGAACAAACCCTTGGAGTGGAGAATTAAAGAAAGTGACGAACGAGGATAAAAAGCAGAAGGAGGAGGAGGAAGAGGAAATTGAAGGCAAGGTTAAGATGATACACTGCGATGAGAAAGGAGAACAAAAAGAGAAGAAGGAGAGAGATAATAATGAGGAAGTGACTAAACTGATGAAAGAAGCTGCTGATTCCTCCACACCATCTGACAGTAAGAGTTTGTATGACATTATATTACACACAAATTATGGTAAAGGTACAGAAGTGGACCTTACTGTATAATAGATATTTTACTGTACCCAAATTATGCTTGATTATACAGTGCTGCATATCCCTTTACTGTACTTGGGAATATTAGTTCTTGATAATAACAGTAGCCTACAGTACTTATTAAAAGTTTGGTGTAACTTGTTTGGGTTTGCATTACATATACTGAAGTAACTAAAGAAGGTAAATATTGAATGAATTACCGTTATTGTGTACGGTTTTTCTACCTTCATTACCCACTTATTCAGACCATTCTAAGACTATTTTCTTCTATGGCATTTTCTCCGCAAATGCCCCATTTACAAGATAGGGCATTTTGAAATTAGCCTGACCTTACCTGACCTGACCTAACCTAACCTAACCTAGACCGCATCAGACTACCGGGACCTAACCTGGGCAAACTACCGGAACCTAACCTGGGCAAACTACCGGGAAATAATCGTGATAAAGTACAATAAATGACTGGGGCAGAATACTGGGACCTAGCCGGATCTGGCAACACTGCTGCAAAACGGTAATTCTTTCAATAAATACCCTAAAGAAATTATATGGGAGAGCTGCTGGTGTATATTGTCAGGTTAAGGGAAAAAACACTTGATGATTAATTGGATGTGTAGGGTATTGATTCCTTCACATTACAGTATGTCACAAAACAGATTTCCTACCTATCTATATAGTTCTGATGCCTCGCTCCATTTGGGAACTCCCTCCATGGGGGTGGCCGTGACATTAGAGTCTCTAGTGCTCCCTCCTTGCTTGGTTAAACCTTCCTCTTCCATTCACATTTCTCTCCCTCATGTACTCCTGCAACCAGTTACAATGTCAATCATTTCAGCTTCTACCATCTCAAAGATTATCATTTTACTTTTACCAATATTCTCCTTTAGTTTTTCTTCTTTAACAGTCACCTTGGAACTCATCTACCATGTACAGTACCCTCTGCAACTCTCAGCCAACAACACAGATCATCAACAAACAGACTTGCTACCAGTGACCATTTTATTCCAATCAGCCTATCAGCCTCACCACTACCAAGTCACCCACTCTTACCCTCATCTCCTATGCAGCCATCCATATACAGTATACATTGAACAGCCATGGTGACATAACACACCCCTGTCTCAACCCTACACTAATTTCAGAATTCTCCCTTAGGCCACTTAGGGTAAAAGCATATGTAAGGGAGAGCAACGTAAGTGGACGGGAAGAGTTTGAACGAGAAAGAAGGGAGTGTTGGAACTGGAGACTCACCTATCCTGGCCACCCCTTTGGGGAGAGTTCCTTGAAGGAACAAGTCATCAAAGAAAGAGATGGAGAGATGGATAGATTAATTGAACCAATTCATTGAAGCCATACAGTTGCCACTTGATTTTATACTAAATATATTTAATACTTGTCAATTAACACAGACCCAGTAGATCTCTTAATCAGTATTTTAATAAATGAAAGAAGCCTGAGAAACCTTTGGTAGTCTTCAGTAAATGTAAAATGAAGTGGTGGATATAAGTACTGTAGTTATTAGCTTTATATCAAGGGTCTCCTGAATCACAGGTCTACTACTGGAGTTAATCAGAAAATAAACATACAAGCCAACACTGGCACTAAAAGAGTTAGATACACAGTATTGTTTATATATATATTATGTGTGTGTGTGTGTGTGTGTGTATGTTTGAATGTCTTGCCCACAGAGACCATCATCAACAACAGTGGTGTGCCTGATGGAGGTTGGGGTTGGTGTGTGGTGTTGGCTGGGACCGTCTCCACAGTAAGTTGTTGTTGAAGTTCCTCAAGCTGTCTGGCCAAGCAGCCCCGTGCACAGTAAGTTGAAGAGCTCGGCGTACAAAAATCCTGGGCCAATCATTATTACTATTATAATGGGAACTACTGTAGCATCAAGCCCAGATGGTGTATTTTTGGGCATGAGAGTAAGTATGGGGGTGATTGAAGGAAATCAGATCAAGGGGAAAGGGGAGGACCAAACTACAAGATAGGTTTATGTTTAGAGTAAAAAGCATGTAATGGACAAGATATGCATGATTGATTGCTGGTGAAGGAAGACTTCCCTAGGCCTGTAGGTCAAGCAGGAAGGAGAATGAAGGAGGGAAGTACAGTAGTTTAATATTACGACCCTTCTCTCTGTCCCTTCAGATGTTTGCCTTGTCCCTGGGCCATAGCTTTGGGGTGCTGTATGGGCACAGACTGGAGATGCTGGAGGCCTCGCCGGAGCTAGAGTCGTGGCTCTTCAGTGCACTGGCTTTGACATGGAATAGTGTCGGTGGGTGAAAAGGTGATGATGGTGATGAGTAATAATAATCATAATAATATTAATATTAATAATAATAATAATAAGTGTGATATACTTACAGGACCGTGGACTGAGCCGCTTGCTGAAGTGTTTACCTATAGACAACTGGCAGTGTTTGGTTCACTGCTCATTTCTTTCTCCTTTTTCTTGTCGGCATTCGTCACCTTTCCACCACTGCTGTTCATTACGTTCTCCCTCTTTATTGGTGAGCATTTTATTTTATTTATTACAATGGAACCTGCCATCGTATGCAAGAATATCCATGGTGTTGACGATACATGGGTACCAATACGATGGCTGTGTTGTGGGTCATCATGCTGAAAATATATACTTCCCAAAAACTTTACAGGTACTCTTAGCACTGTACCAATGTCATTCTATATATACTGTACAGTACTGTAATTCCCAAAAACTTTACAGATACTCTCACCACTGTACTAATGCCATTCTATACTGTATATAATTCCTCAATACTATACAGGTACTCTTAATACTATACTGTACTTACTGTATGCCTTTCTCTATACAATTAATTGGCCACTACAGGTGTAGGTGGTGGGCTGACATCCATGTGCTGTTACCAAACTCTGCCACATTATTTCCATAAGAGGTTGGGTCTGGCCAATGGTATCATAATGTCTGGGGGTTCATTAGGATGCATGTTGATGCCACAGTTTGCATCCTTCCTGCTGGAACATTACCCATTCCAGATGACTTCTTTGATTATAGGTGAGGTGGTAATAATTATAATGACAACTCATTATTATATTCATTTTAGGTGAGGTGGTAATAATAATAATAGTAACAATCCATTAATGTGTTAATGTTAGGCAAGGTGGTAATATTAATAACAAAAAACCATTATTATATTAATTTTAGGTGAGGTGGTAATAATAATAATAATAATAACAAACCTATTCCAAATCTTTAGCTTCTCATATCTTTAATTGTTCATTAAATTTATTAATTCTATTTATTCTGAATACTGTACCTGTACAGGCATATGTATCTTCTTTATTTTAAATATGATGTAAAGTCAGATAAAATGAAGAATGACAAACTAAAATCTACTCTAGAAAAGTGGCGTAAAGTCAGATTAAGCATGGGTCAAAATAAAGCAGGTTATTACTGTATCGTGTTATATTAGCATCACATCAAGAGCCAACTCCATTATATTCCTGAATTCCTCTAGCACTGAATATTATGTTAATATGTATCATACTGAGTGTCAACTGCATTACAGTATACTGTATTCCTAACTTATTCCTCCATGACAGGTGCCACTCTGCTCAACAGCTCGGCACTACTCACACTACTCCACCCTGTCCACTGGCACTACCGACCAAACCAACCATCACCAACATCACGGAACACTACAGACAACACCACTGTCCCTCACAGCAAGCAGACCGAGAGAGCCAGGGTGCCCCGCAGGTCATCGGTGCCACATGAACTGATGAAACTGAGTGGCGGTGGAGGGGGGATGTACGAAGAACCAGTAAATGCTGCCTTCCACACCACCCCCACCCCTGGAGAGAGGATTCATACCTTGAGCAAGCAGCGGCAGTACCTCATCAAGCCCTGGACCTCTTCACTTCAAAAGCTCTCGACCTCATCTCTTCAAAAGCCCGGGACCTCTTCGCTCCAAAATACCGAGGGCAGCATTCCTTTCAACATGGGGTCCGCTTCACTCGTGTGGGGGAGTGGGTTACTGGGGAGCATCTTGACACTGGACCAACAGCAACACAACCAGTATAGTGATGCAGTGAGTTAGGCTATATGATTCTAAAGGAGTGAAGGTTAGACTTAGTTGGGGTATATTATATAGGAGTGAAGGACAGAGTGTGTTGAGGTTTGAGATGTACAGTGTATAATTATATGAGTGAAAGATAGAGTGAGTTGGAATATATATACAGTATAGGAGTAAAGGATGGACAGAGCTTGGGGGAGAACTATTGACGGGTAAATTGGAAGGCTACTGAATCCTCCAAATTATGTCACCAAATAGAGCCACATGTTAGTAACTTTGAGATGATTTGTTTCCTGGCATAGTTTGGAGGAATCAGCAGTCTCCCAATTTTCCCCAAAAGAAATTGTTCCCTCAATAGAGTTGTTCATAAATGAGTTGAATTAGCTAGTTTTATATTTTTATTTTTATTAGCTGAGGAACTGTAGTGGAATGGAGTGGAAAGTGGAAAGGGGAAGGAGATGGAAGAGTGGATGACCCAGAGGGATAGAGTATGGAGTAAAGTAATAAAGAAAACTAAGACATATAAAAAATAGATCATCCACATATTTTACAGAGCAATGGTGGAGTAGAGAAGAATGAGGAGGAGTACAGAAGAGAGAGAAGTGCATGGCAGAGAGTGTGGATCAGGTTCCGTTCTCTGTACAACTTGCGGCTCATCAGTGATCCCCTTGCCACTGGTCTCGCCCTCGGCTCTAGTCTCACCATGACTGCTTCCACCAACATATTGGTCAGTATTGTACAGTGAGTCATAGGCAAGAATGTTTGATGTTTGTGGTGTTGACTATAGAGGTATGATGGCTCTATGATAGTGTATCTAGGGAGTCATTGTACCGGCAATGAGGGGAGGCGGTGGCAGAGTGGATACAGCGACAGACTGTGAATGTCATGGACCCACGAAAAACGTCTGGGTTTTTTCAGAGGTGATCTGATGGTTTTTGCTGTCCGTCAATTATCCTGGCTATGCCGACATGTCAAGAAAATATCCCCTATATCGTCGTCAATGCCCGACCATATTCCAAGATGCTGTGAGTGACGATGTAGCTGCCCTCTACTGAGTGACGTGTATAAATAAGGTGTTGTCATTTACTGGGGCAGAAGAGAAACTACCAACACCATGAAGCTCCGCTGTCTCATCTAGTGCAACACTCAATAATCTAGGGGCCTTGCAAGAGTAACCGGCTACTGAGACAGCCTACAATCCATCATCAACACTGTGAATGTTCTTGCATGCAGCCCTATGGTGCATTTCTATATTTTTGTTTATCTTGGCAAAAAGAGTCCCAATTAATGGCTAAGTAATGTGCATGACCTTAGATACATGTATGTGTATACATGTACTGTACTCCAGTGATATTATTTACATATACATATCTAATTGTAAAGTTTTTGTGTAATTTGTTTGGGACTGAATTATAGTAACTGAGAAAAAGCCAAAAACATTATTGAGGAGGCCAGTACAGATTTAGGACATGTCATCTTACCAAATAAAAACTTACCAAATACATCTCTTTGTGAAATGTAGTCATTTAGAATATTTAGAAAAGTTTACAATATGTCATCAAAATTTATCACTTTGAACAAACCACACAATACTGTATACCTATTTCCCGCCCTCTCTCATTTTCTCATTCCCCATTCTTTACTCCCAGTCTTCAACACACATTCCCTAAACACCTACTTCTAACTCCTCCTCATTTCTCATTTCCACCACATATTTCTTACTCCTCCTCCCATATCCTCATGCCCCACCACCCATTCCCCATTCCTTACTCTTTCTTGTCCCACACCTTCCTTATTCCTCCTCTTACTTCCCCATTCCTCATCATTCATTCTTTACTCCTCCTCCCAACTCACTGTATTTCAGGTCGCAATACCCTTCCTGCTGATAGAGACTGGCTACCCTCTACAAAGTGTTGCCACGGCCATGTCCACAGCAGCGGTGGTGGACCTTGTGTCTCGTCTAGCAGTCAGCCCCATCACCGACCTCCCCTGCGTCAACGTCTGCAATTTATACAGACTCGGCCAGCTGGTGTTCTCCACAGTACCCTTTGGTGAGTTTGGGAAGGTTTTCCTGTATTTAAAACTGTAAATGTTCCCAAATCTTGTTTTTGGCACAGTATTAACTACTTCAGATCCTTGAAAAAACATCAATATATACCTGTACTTATATCCAATACAGTACTTCATATTCCACTTAGTTCCTCATTGAAGACCACCAAATGTTATCCCATATACACAGTAGACTGAATAGAGTCTTGAGAAGACAACGAATAAAACTTGTATCCACTAATACATCTTCATATGACACTCAATTCCTCATTAAAAAGCACAAAATGTTTCTATAATGAGGGACTGTGTATAAAATGATGTGGTGGATACAATACGTACAGTATACTGTATATTTGAATATCATCAAGGGTCTGTAGTATAGTACAAAACAGAAATGGTCACTCAACACCCGGTACAGTACTTTGTATTGCAGTGTTGGCAAGTAGAGGAGTAGTGGGTATAAAACCAAACAAAACACACACTACACTACACTACACTACAAGACCATAACAGTCACTCAACACACACAAACTGTACTGCACCTTGTTATGCAGTGAAGGTCAATGTAATAGTCACTCAACACATACCCACTGTACTGTACCTTGCTTTACAGTGTTGGTGAGTAAAGTTGATGAATGGTGGGTGGTGTTGTTATGCATGGCCCTGTTTGGTATGGGTCTAAGCATCATCTATGTGCTGGATGTGTTCATTGTCATCCGAGTGATGGGGGTCCAACACCTCTCCTCAGTCTACGGCCTCTGTCAGTTCTTCCGCTGTCTCATCTTCTGCGTCCTGGGCCCAGTGGGAGGTATAGTATTTAACCTAGTTGTATTTACCTAGGAAATATGTTAATAAGAGTTAAATAGGTTAAATGACAAGTATTAAATAGTGCAAATGTCAAATGTTAAATAGTTTAAATGACAAGTGCTAAATATATTAATGAGCTATACATTATACGTACAGTAAATAATGTGTTAATTATGTTACTGCTATACTGATTGCTTACTGTGTTAAATGACCAGTGATTAATAGGAAAATAAGTATTAAATAGATTAATAAGCATTAAATTGATTAAATGACAAATGTTATATAGGTTAATAAGTGTTAAATATGTTAATGTTATACTGTACTGTATGCCTGCTGTGTCACCCTCTATCACGGTTAAATCATTATATTCTTTACACAGGGGAACTGAGAAGGACCACAGGGTATTACAGTACACCACCATCACCTTCTGTTACTGTGTAGTGTTGTGTATTCCTGTGTATTGTGTTTATTTCTGTATATTCTTTGTTGAACAGGTGAACTGAGAAAGACCACAGGGAACTACACTGCCTCCATCATCTTCTATTCCTGTGTAATGTGGACTGGGTTCCTCTTCCTCCTTGCCACGTCAATCTACTCTTACTGCTCTTCAAAGGACAAGGCTTCTTCACTAAACGATAATCATTCCACACACAGTACCACTTCTTGTTCATGAAAGAATCTCTGTTGTCACCTTTCGTAAACAAACTGCCTAAGTCATTTTTCTACTTATTTTATTTTGATCCTACCTTAAGATAAGATTTCAGCAAAATTCCAGAAATCAACGAAAAATTATTTAGGCCATTTCTTTACGAGGGTGAAAATTAATATGTTTATCTTGTGTTTACTCAAAGGGAGAACCTCTGTCACATGACATATGTAGTTTACGGTATACTGTACCTGTATGTATGAAATTTACTGTAACTGTAGATAAAAGAAGAATAAAGTACTAGGTAATGCTCAGTTGGCTCGCTGACTGCCACAAATGTTGAACCAGAGTTAAGTAAGTCAAGAGGCTGGTTTGGAGGGAACAAGGATTTCAATTTATCTGAAATTTCATTACACAAGGTTCGGTTTTTCGAGGATTAACCTTACCATATATCCATATAGTGTCGGTGATTTGTGTGTACAGTGCAGTATACAGTACAGTACAGTGTATACTGCTTGTTTTAGAGTGTTTGACGAAGATATTTGTATTTGAAAACTGTGATGTGATATTACCAACAATGAGAATGTTGGAGGAAAAGGAGGTGGAGAGATGCTACTAGGACCCTCAAAAAAAAAAAAAAAAAAAAAACCTTGGAGGAGTTGTGTCAGGCAATGCAAGGGAATGTTGGGTATAGAAATGGATTTGGTCATGAAAAGAGCAGTGGATAAAGATGGTTTACTGTACATGGATTCATAGAAAACAGTAAAGCACACACCCATAACAACAGTACAAAATGAGGGATTAATGTAATGAGAAAGGAAGGATGAAACACAAAGATAAAGATGATGATGATGAACAAAGAATAGTGGAAGAAAACTATTGCATCTCTAATCCAGTATGATGCAACACAAAGATAATGAAAATGATGATGAACAGAGAAGTGTGGAAGAAAACTGTTGCCCATCCTACCTAGTATAATAGGAAAGGAAGCACCCAATACCCAATATGATGGGAGATGAATATGTTACTGGAAGTGATGGATTGTGCACCATACAAACCCAAAGAATAAAATCAAAGGAATTAATGTCTGCTGTTTCTGTGTCCTAAATACAGGGTGTATCGTATAAATTCATTAAGAGTATATATTGTTGTATAAAGTATGGTGTATGTGATCTCAGTACAGTACACTGGATACTGATGAACAAGATTGTAACTTGTTGACAAATGGTGGGACGGGAGGCTGAGAACCTCCAGGGGGGGGGGGGAGACGAGTAGCCTAATGGATTATCGGAGCAAAGAGGCCTTAACTTATTTCCTATTAATTAGTTTTATCGCAATTGCAATGTTATTGTGATGTTCTATAATGTACTGTGGAACCACATTTTCAATACAGAACGATAATGCCAGTCCTGCGTAAGAAAAAAACGAGGAAATATAAGGAAAATGTTGACGCTTGGGTAATATACCGACGCTTGTTCATAATGTCTATTCGAGTCGAGGTTCTCAGAATGCAATGTTTTATAGTGTGTTTTTAACAAATTTGTTGTTCAAATTCATTGCAAATGAGTGTTTTTGGAAATATCACCCCCCCTCCTCTCACCCAATCTCCTAAAACACTCATTTTCGCCAGATATGAACTACAGATTCGTCTGAAAAAACTAATTCATTAAATAGAATTAGGTAGACCTCACCTGACCTAACCTAACCAAATCAGGACCGAGGTAAACTACCGGGACCTAACCCGGGTAAACTACACTGATTGGCCATCCGCATGCTTACGGCCACTGTACATACCGCAGATTAAGAAAATTTGAATAAATTAAGAGTAGTTTTATTACAAAAGCTATGCCCTTGCAACGGAAATAACCTATGAAGAAATGACGTACATGTACTTAGAAATGAATTGATGGTAGTAATTATGGACAAGCGCCCATATAATACCGATGCTTGTAGGTAGTATTGCGTTCGGTGGAGTTTACCTGCGGTCCAAGATATTTTAATCATACCGTATTTCATTGTATAATTTTTATAAGGGCCTGGCATTATCCTTCTGTATTGGAAATATTATTCCATCTACAGTACGTTATAGAACATCACAATAAACGGTATTTATTGAAAGAATTACCGTTTTGCAGCAGTGTTGCCAGATCCGGCTGGGTCCCAGTATTTTATCCCTATCATTTATTGTACTTTATCACGATTATTTCTCGGTAGTTTGCCCAGGTTAGGTCCCGGTAGTTTGCCCAGGTTAGGTCCCGGTAGTCTGATGCGGTCTAGGTTAGGTTAGGTCAGGCTAATTTCAAAATGCCCCATTTGAATATGCCCTATCTTGGAAATGGGGCATTTGCGGAGAAAATGCCATAGAAGAAAATAGTCTTAGAATGGTCTGAATAAGTGGGTAATGAAGGTAGAAAAACCGTACCCAATAACGGTAATTCATTCAATATTTACCGAAATTATACAGTATATCTCTGGTGTAAGTTATGGAATGGTGTGTATTGTTGTCATGAGCTCAGTGGTTGTTTAATGTTTACCTGCTTAGCAACGGCACACCATATTTTCTACAATGCCAATCTAATAAGGTACTTTTCTATTGTTTATTGAAGTTTTCTACTGTCCTTTCCTTCGAATATTTGGTTATTATTTTGTTAATTGCCTCCACCAATACAATATGTTATGTTTTGGGTTGGGTTTGTTTGTTATTAATAAATTACCTTCTACGAGATCGTGGTGTCATCATGGTTGGTGTTCTTCGATACTGTATTCTATTATTTATTAATGAAATTCACAATAAAGGTGGGCCTCAAAACTGGCATAATAAAGTTATTGAATTTTGTGAGAGAACGCCTCGACCAAGCCCTATTACAAGCACTTCATCCAATAATAATACTGATTTGAAAATTGATATTGAATGTTGGATAATCTTGTTCGAGGAAAGTGGAAGATGACACCAAAATAATCGATAAATCATTGTCCTCAATCGTACTTACACCACTGTTAGTAATTTGAGACCTTCCCAACACGAGTGGCATATATTAATAATAAAGAAACCATGCGGGTGAAATAAATCGAATCCGGGAGTGTACACAGATACAGTGAGTCATATTATTATTATTTTAATTTACTGTAGCCTAATAATTCTTCGAGGAAATTAAATTATAGACTCTTTACAGTTTTTTATTTTAACCCGACGAAAATGTACTGCTGGCTCCCTCGTTTAATTTATTGTTTTTTGTTTCGGTAAATGTAATGCTGTTCAAGACAAACTACACAAAAAATACATTATAGGTGCTTACATGTATACCTGCAACTT
>JAWQEG010000450.1:0-75000 GCA_033782935.1 Petrolisthes cinctipes | reverse complement strand
ATGTATGTATATGTGTGTATGTATGTATGTGTATGTATATATATGAGTGTGCAAGTATGTGTATGTGTGTATGTACGTATGTATGTATGTATGTCTTGTTATTGTGACTATTATGATTACTAATTCACATACTGTGTGCTTGCTTCTCTCTCTCTCTCTCTCTCTCTCTCTCTCTCTCTCTCTCTCTCTCTGCGTGGGTATGCATTAATGTGTGTGTGGGTGTGTGTGTGTGTGTGTGTGTAAGCTACTGTGTGGGTTGGTGTGTGTGTGTGTAATTACGTTTGTGTTTGTGTGTGTGAAAAATTTAATGTGTACGTATGCTACTGTGTGTTGGTGTGTGTGTGTGTGTTTGAATAATTACGTTTGTGTGTGTGTGTGTGTGAATAATTACGTTTGTGTGTGTGTGTGTGTGTGTGGACATCCCACCAAATATGCCAAACACAGATCTGTATCAGTGAGGAACAATAATATTATTCCATTCATTATAGTGAGGGTAAAACTGGACCTTACCACAACCATCACTACCACTACTACCATCACTACTACCACTACTACTATCACTACTACTACTACTATCACCACTATCACTACCACTACTACCATCACTACTACTACTATCACCAGTATCACTACCACTACTACCATCACTACTATAACACTACTACCACTACCATCACTACTATCACCACAATAATCATCACTAATACTACTACTACTACCACCACCGTCATCATCATCACTACTACTACTACTACTACCATCATCATCATCACTACTATCACCACTACCATCACTACTATCACCACTACCACTACTATCACTACCGTCACCACTACCACTACCATCACTACTATCACCACTATAACACTACTACCACTACCATCACCACTATCACCACAACCATCATCACAATTATAATCATCACTAATACTAATACTACTACTACCAAGATCATCATCACTACTACAACTACTACTACTAATAATAATAATAATAATAAAAATAACAACAACAACAACAAATAAATAAATAAATAAATAAATAAATAACAAATTAAAAATACATACGGAAATGTAAAAAAAAAAAAAAAAAAAAAAAAATTGCATCTCCCCAATAATAATAATAATAATAATAATAATAATAATAATAAAATGAGAAATGTTGGTGAGGTGATAATAAAAGATAAGAATATTTTGTAACAGTATTAACGAATGAAAATGTACCCGAGACGCCTACTGACAGCTGCCACACACACATACACACACACACACACACCACGTGGCTCTCTGCTGCTGGCTTCCTGTTCACCCCACGTGGTCTTTTTTGAGAGAGAGAGAGGGGGGGATTTGGTAGAGAGAGAGAGAGAGAGAGAGAGACGGGGATAAGGTAGAGAGATAGACGGGGATTTGGTAGAGAGAGAAAGAAACGGGGATAAGGTAGAGAGAGAGAGACGGGGATTTGGTAGGGAGAGAGAGAGAGAAAGAGAGGCGGGGTTAAGGTAGAGAGAGAGAGACGGGGATAAGGTAGAGAGAGAGAGAGGGAGGAACAAGGTAGAAAGATAGATAGATTTGAATGATTGATGACAGAGAGGGAAGAAAGGAAAGAGGAGAGGGAGGAAAAGAGGAAGGAGAGGAAGGAAGGGATAAGAGGCAGGAAAAGAGAGAGAGAGGGAGGAAGGGATGAGAGGCAGGAAAAGAGAGAGAGAGGGAGGAAGGGATGAGGCAGGAAAAGAGAGAGAGAGGGAGGAAAGAGGGAGATAGAGAGAGTGAGGAGAATAAGGGAGGGAGGGATTGATCGATTGATATTAGGCGCCGCAGCAGTGAGGTCATATGGCGCCAGAAAACGGTGATAGAGAGGTGAGACAGCAAGCAGGAAGGAAATAGAAAGAAAAGAGGGACAGTTGAAGAATTAAAAGCTAGTGGCTGGGGCCGAAGGAGCGCCAAAACCCTTAAAGTATTACTGGGAGGGAGGGACATGTTATCTTATCTTATAATTATTATAAAATGGGTTAGGTTACGTCATTATCATCATCAATCATCATCATAATTAATTAGAGTGTCTTAACTCCTCCAAAGTATACCAATAGGAAACAGGAACATATTATGAACTAAAATAATGGTGACCTATTTGTTGTCTGAAATAGTTGCTCCTTTTCTCTCTCTCTCTCTCTCTCTCTCTCTCTCTCTCTCTCTCTCTCTCTCTCTCTCAAACTGGTCAACAATCACTTTAGAGCAAAACATGACCTGTCTAAGCTCATCTCTTAAATAAACTATGGTATTTATTTATTTATTTATTATCCACAATGTTCTTTTTCCTGAGTAGCCTACTGTAAATAAATACCTAGGTTGTTTTTTTTACCTCTCACCATCCATAGCCTAGTAGCATCTGTGAGCACTTCAGAGTATTCGTCGGAGGCATTTTTGTAAGACTTCTCATCCGTTATAAGTTATTATGGGAAAAATTAAGGAAGGCTACTGCATGATTCCTTCAAAGTATGCCAGGAAACAGCTAGACAGACGCCTTCAATGGTACTAATAATATAATAGGGGATTTGCTGTTGTTTGGTTCGTGGCTAAATAATAAATAGTTTGGAGGAATTAATCACAGACCTAGCTTCCAATTCACCAACATAATAATCTCACCTTAATTATTATATTTAAAACAGCTATGGATTTTTACCCACTTTACTCTTGATTCCTCCAAACTATTCTAAGCAGCACGTACGATACCATTAATATTCATTCATTGGTGTGTGTGTGTGTGTGTGTGTGTGTGTTACCTTCTCTATCTGTTTTATCGGTGGTCGGTTAGCTCATATGTGTATGTGTGTGTGTGTGTGTTACCTTCTATATCTGTTTTATCGGTGGTCGGTTAGCTCATATGTGTGTGTGTGTGTGTGTGTGTGTTGCCTTCTATCTGTTTTATCTGTGGTCGGTTAGCTCATGTGTGATTGTGTGTGTGTGTGTGTTATCGGTTCGTTGACTCATGTGTGTGTGTGTTATCGGTTCGTTGACTCATGTAATTCATCTATGTGTGTGTGTGTGTGTGTGTGTCCGGTTAGTCACTTAAATATTACACGATGTTATAATAATTGGATTGGGTATAATCTTATATAATTATTTCTACCACAGTAAACAGTGGATGAATATTATAGATAGGATATGAAGATGAAGAAAAATCGCCCTTGCTATAATATACTTTGGGTAAATTGGAGCACCTTGATTCCTCCAAAGTGTGCTAGGAAACAGCTGGACTAGATGAACAAATATAATGGTGGTCTGTTGTTGCCTGGAGGAGTTTGGAGGAATCAGCTACTCCAGATTTACCGTACGATGAATAAAATAAATCATCTGTTGACCATCGTTTTATTATAAGCTTCTTTTCCTTTGTTATTCTGAAAATATAATAGAATTTCCTATGCTTGATGACTGTAGCAACTAATAATAATAATAATAATAATAATAATAAAAATAATAATAATAAAAATGATAATGATAATAATAATAACTGGCCTGTCTTATCAGATCATCGGCTTCTGGTAGGCAGCACCTTTTTATGCAGACAAGTGGACATGGGCGTGCAAGGTATTGATTTGGGGCGTGGTAGTCTAACCCATCCAGCCACCCACCCACCCAACCAGAGCTTCTATACCTTATCTTAAAACGCACGCGCGCTTCTACACCCACGCACCACCCAAGGAAGAACCCCCCTGCCCCCAGCCCCACCCCACTATCCCCCCAGCCCCCATCCCCACACCACTACCACCACCACCACCACTCCTCACTTTCCCGTCCTTGCTTATTATTATTATTTGCATAGATTGCGAGGTTTAGGATAGGCCTACACTTTTGATACATTGGAGTGCCTTCATTTCTCCAAGGTATGCCAGGAAACAGGACCAGACGAACAAATATTAAGATAATGGTGTCCTGTTGCCTATAAGTTGTTCCATATTTCCCAACATGGTGTACGTAGTCCCCTTATTTAATTAATCTATATGCCACACCACGTACAGGACACGTACCCCAGTGGCCTCATTATAGTAATTAGTTTGGCTCTGTTATACAATATGGCACGAGTTGACCAAAACAATTAACCACAATACTAATTACCGTACATTATTAAGGTGGGAAATTTGCTACAATTCTCGAGGGCATGATAAAGCTCGTGGATATAATTATAGAAGTCTAATAATATTCTGTTTACATAACCTGCCTGCCTGCTTGTCAGTGGTTCGATTATCATTCACTAACATTATAACATTCCGTAACTTTTGGGACACTATATATTATAACGCTTTTGTTTTACATAATTATATCTTGTCTACGTTACTGTCACATTTAACACACATCAACCTAATCATACCATAAATAATAACAACAACTGCATAATCACAAGTTCCCTTAATTATACAGAAATAAAAAAAAAACACCCGGAAGAATGACGTGTGTCCTATATAGCTGCTACTATAATTAAGTTACCTTGGTGTTAATACGCTAATCCCCAGCAGTACAACTATACCACAGAGGGGAAAAAAAGAGCAGAAATTATTCTTTGTTGGTCAGTAGGCTAAAAAACGGCCCAAGGGAGAAGCACGTGGGACAGAGAGACTGAAGACGATTAGGCTTATTTGGGACGCTGCTGTGTTTTAGCATCATTTCAGAAGCACATGTAATAGTGTTATATAAGTGTTATGCGTTATTATTAAGGACATTATTTGCACTACAATTTATTATTTATTTATTTTTATAGTTTAGTTTTGATTCATTTTACTTCTATTACTCTTTTTTTTTATCAAATACACCTGTTTTGTTTACCAGTAGGCTGTCAGGTGGGTGATAATAATTATAAGGGGTTACATTTTTGTTAGGCATGGATGTTGTTTTATTAGGTATTATTAAAACAGATGAAATTTTAGCATTTTAATAACCATCGGAGTTGTATGAGAAATTGATGAGTCAAGTGATTCTCATATTTTATTCCAATGCTTCATCTGTTTGTTTACAAGGACACAGAGGTTGCCAAACAAAGTCCATGGTACAAGCCTTGCCATTGGTGGAGAAGAGAATGTGCGTGTTCGAAGCGACCAATGGGAGGACCCGACTCAGAACTACCACAAGCGTCAAGCGAGGAATTAACCACGAAGCTTCCTTATTTTTCATTGATTTTAGGAATGGGAAGAATAAAAAATGTATCATACCATTAGTAAACCATTTTGTTGAATAGCATAAGGATTGGGTAGGATAAATAAATGATAAACGCGAGGATTTTATTTATGAAGAGATGAGAAGGGAAGGAAGAGACGGACCCATCAGTATTGCCAGGTGCAGAGAAATTTCTCTGTTTTAGGGAATTCTGAAAACCACACAAGGAAATTATAAGAACATAAGAAATTAGGAAACTACAAAAGGAATGTTAGCCCAGTTCTTGGCAGCTCCTGATTCAAATCCACCCCTTTGATTCCATGTATTTATGTATGTTTGTATGTACCAGGTATGAATGTATAGTTGTTGGCAACTCCTTATTTAAACCCATCCCTTTGAGTCCATATATCTGTCCAACCTAATTTTAAAGCCAATTAGTATTTTTGCATTTATTACTTCTCTTAAAAGCTTGTTCCACTCGTCCACTATTCTATTCCCAAACCAATGTTAGCCTATTTCGTGTCTAAAATGATATTTTCCTATATAGAGATCGTTCAAGATTACACAGGGAAATTTCTACCAGACGAAATACCCAAGAGACCGTCAGTAGTCAGGAGTAAACAGGGAATTTATTAAGGCAAAAAGGGAAATTGTGAAGGTTGAAGTTAGGGAAATTTCGTGAAGCAGACCTGGCAACACTGGTGCCTCTCCTCCTCGACCCAGACTCCCTCACCGGTTCTATAAACATGGGGTGGAATCCTGACACAGACGCTTTAGCACAGATCCTAGGGCTGCTTCGCGAATCCCAATCTCCGGACACTGTGGTGCAACAATCCGTGCAACAGGTAGAATAAGAAGACAGTGGAATAAGTGTGAAATAAGTGCGAGAAATGGGTGAAAGTTGAGGAGATATGTGCCTGATGGGGGTCCTGTCTCTCTCTCCTCTTCCCACCCGATCGAGAAGTGTGAAGTATCGATTTTCCCCCTGATGTGGTGCAGCGCCGGGCTTGAAACCTCGGGGCCTTATGCACACACAATGTTACCGGGTTATTGACGTGGGTTTTGCTTTTAGGAGGCAGAGAAAACCCGGCTGGAGGGGAAATAGGTTGGAGAGAAGCGAAGGTCGTGGGGGCATGGTGGAGCCTATTAACTAACTTTATTATAATAGAGATCTTTATTCATTGCATATTATTATTATTACCCATTATACAACCATCTTTTTATTATTATTATCTTGACATTTGTTTTTCAGGGATGGGTGGAATTATTATTAGATGCCTTCTTTTGTATATTATATATTTGCAGGTCCGGGGGCTGGAAAGGCTATAGATGACAAAGGGGGCTCGGGGGGAGGACCAGGATGTGACAGCTTTTTTTATTTACCCATATCGTGTTTTTATCTTGTTTATTATTTATATTATGCTATTTTTATGGTATGTTATTTTTATCTAATTATATATGTTACTAGGTTAAGTTGAAATTATGCTTATTGACAGGAGCGATGATTTCGCTAATGTAGGTTAGGCTTATCCCCATAATGTTTAGCTTTACTTTGCGTGCATCGAACGGAAAGAACGTGTGTCATCTTCCCATAGTCCGTGCTGGAAGCGTATTGAGAGTTTTCGACCGGCGTTTGATTCGACCTTCTCGTAGAGTAGTCAGTGAACGCGCCAGATTCTGTGAATTAAACATTTAGGCACGATATTGAGCTCAGGTTCAGGTATGGCAATGCGATTAAAGCCAGAGTAGAATCAGCATCAGGTCAAATACTCTCAAGACTGCGTGATATGTTTGTTGACGTCATGTTATAAGAGTCTGCCGGGGTACTGTATTACACTTCCTCCTCATTGCCTCTTTGATTTTGTTACAATTTGTCACTTCCCAGTAGCTGGTGCCTAATGCTGCATTATTGAAGGACACTGACCACACCGTTTTATTTATAACCTCTTGAGTTGATGGTGAAATGAGCATTCTTATCAATATGACTAAGCTTTTGTCTTGGCAAGAATTATATAAAGATCATAAAAGTTTGGGTAGTGCCATCTGAATTAATTAATAACCTTATTCAACCATATTAAAGTGATCTAAATTATTGGAAAATACATACCGTATTTAATAGTTTAAACTTTCGGTTCATACCCATCTTGTACAGTACAGTATGATCATTCTAGTACTGTAATTTTATAAGGTTTTGTCCTTTCAAAATGTGGCTTAGGTATAATTGGTGGAAACTGGCTGCTGAAGCCCTTTGTGTACCTTGCTAGGTAAAAGTTCCTTAGTACTAGCAGATCTGCAAATTGAAATCTGTATCCCTTTTGGATAATATGATATGGGAGGTTTCTTGATAATCAGAAAATTAAGCAAAAATTTTTATATTTCCAACCATTCATCACTCCACTTCACCCACCCAAATCTATTGTGGAAAATTAACTTTGCATTTTAAAATAAAATAGATACAAAGTGAATGGCTCTTTTTCAATAAAGTATTGTTATATAGCAGTGGGTTTGAAGGGAACCATTAACATATTAAAGTAATGAAGCCATTGTGTGTACTATACAGTACTGCTGTACTGTATGTATACTGAACCAGTATCAGCTGCCAGTGGTGTACCTAGATTTAATGAAGTGTTTTGTACATGAAACTGACAGCTGCAAAGTGTTTTATGATGGACTAAGTTTCATTGAACAGTACTATTTGAAATTGAACAGTATATGAACTGAAATAAGATGAAATCACTTTGGCAATGAAAAACTTTGAAAATATATTTTTTGATGTGGTGCTTTGAAAATTGGATATGTGCTCTTACACTCTACCCAATTTAACATCAGGTTACTGCACAATATATTATTGTGTGCTGGTAAATTGTTCATTAACCAGATCTCGGCAAAGTATAATTTATATATGGTAATATTTTCCTACTCGGCTGCAATGTTGTCAACCTACCAGGAATGTGCAGTCTTGTAGCCTAACAAGTTGTACCATATATACTTGTGTTTGGTCATTAAACTGATTTAATGGTAGTGCAGATGAACTAATACCTTGCATCAAAAAGTTATCACTGCATATTTTGTTGGCAGTGTTGGAGTTGAGGAGGTGAGTCAAGACAGTACCCCAAGGACTCCCGAGAGTGCGTGCGTGCGAGCGTGTTTGTGACATCTCACTGTGCATGTGGGTCTCTTTAAACTAACTTATTTGCCGCTAACCAGTTCCAAGTTTATTTTGCCGTAGGTAGTGTTGAGTACTGTGTAGGTTGTATAGCATGAGTAGCCTGTCCTCACGTTTTATAGCTAAGCCAAGTACTACGGATTTTTTTTTTCTTTTTTCAGAAACTAGAAGAGCTCAACAAATTCACAGACTTCAACAAATACCTTATATTTGTCCTCACAAAGCTAACTTCCGAAGGTAAATATTTAGGCCGTTAAGTTGCTCTTGTATCTGGTAGTGTTTGCACCCGCGCGTGTATGTAGTCCTGTGTTGTTTTCTTTCTCACCAAGGCACGACCAGGCAGGCTTACCCCCTGCCTGGATCAGAGAGTGCGTAGGCCAACTTTTGTAAACACCTCCCCTCCTATCACATCCCTCCCCCCTGACCTGACCTAAACCCTGCACGGAACCTCGCTAGTCAGCCAACCGATCCTCATCTCCCTTACGTGTAACATTCTAAGCTTTGGTTGTGTCACTTAAAGGTTGTAAACTAAGCTTCTTGAAGTGTATGGCAGGTGAGAAGGAAGAGAATAGCTCTGCAAAATATGTATTGTGAATGGGCACATCATCCATGGTTTCCTTATGATCATTTCTTTATACATTTTATTTTTATCATTGCACATTTTTTTTATTTATTCACTATTTAGCTATTGATAGCACCAAGTCAGTTATTAAACAATAGTGCGTCA
This sequence comes from Petrolisthes cinctipes, assembly GCA_033782935.1. Taxonomy (NCBI): domain Eukaryota; kingdom Metazoa; phylum Arthropoda; class Malacostraca; order Decapoda; family Porcellanidae; genus Petrolisthes; species Petrolisthes cinctipes. Next base: position 65,963 of record JAWQEG010000450.1, on the reverse strand, counting down.
GTGATTTTCGATGTGGCGCCTGAATAAGAAAAATAATATTCATTAGGCTCCTCCGCCATGAAACATTACCCCCCCGGCGCTAATGTTCGCGGTCTCTCTCCCTCTCTCCCCTCCTCCTTTCTCCCTCTCTAATCTATCCTTACTTTTCCTGTCTCCCCTCACCCTCTGACATCTGTACATCTTTCCCCACCCTGGTTTTCTCGGCTCTCATCTTTCACCTTCTCTTCTTTATCACCCCTTTTTGCTGTCTCCCCTCCACACCTTGCATTTGAAAATTCTGTATCACTCGTATTTTGATGTCACCCACATGATTTACTTTCTTTTGCTATTCATTCATTCATTCATCTTTGACATTTCCTCTGCTCCTCTTGGCACTTCCCTTCCCATTTGGCGCCCTTCTTTTTACACCTGACGTATTTCCTGCCTTGTCTTGTTTATTTTTGTTTACCATCTGGAATCCATTGATCTATGAATTCTTGCTACTTATTCTTCTGTGCCCATAACCTTTACCTCTATTTCCTTCTCTTGTACCCCATGTATTCTTTCCTTTTCTTGTTCACTCATTTTTCTTTTGACCCATGTACCCTCCTTTCTCCTCATTCTCATTCTATATCTATCTCCTTTTCTGTATCACATTTCCCTCATTGCCATATTTTTCTTTATACCTCTGTCATCTGTCTCGTTCATTTTCTTCTCCCGTACTTTGCTCTTTTCCCCTCCAACCATATTCCTGACCACCCTCTTCTTCATCTTCTGTGTCTTTCCACCTGCTCCTCCACCCATCACCTGCTCCCACCCTCTCTCCGCCCTCCACCCCAGATGAGCCGACCAGATCGCTGAGTGGACTGATCCTCAAGAACAATGTCAAGGCGCACTTCCACCAGTTTCCGCCAGATGTCGCCCAGTTCATCAAGGTTTGTTTACATTATTTTTTGTTCTTCAGTTTTTTCCATGCTCATTTCTTACATTCTTCTTCTTATGCAGTTTAGTCCTCTTCTTTAATGTTTTTTTCTGTTGGTATCTTTTTTTTCCTGCATTGTTTTTCTATTCATTCATATGTGTAACAGTATTAACCTCAAACAGTTCCTTAATATTTCCTCATTGTGTCCTTGCATTCTTTTGTTACATTCTGTTTCTCATCTCTATTAGTGTACCTCCTTTCCTGGGGACTTTTATAGGGATTCAGTTGGTGTTGGGTACGGAGGAAGTTTCTCTGGTGTTGTTGCCAGGTAAGGGGGCTTGGGTTATTGGATTTGCTATGTTCAGGATGAGTACATTATAATCAGAGTATGTTTATGGTTGTTTTATGTCATATGTTCTGAGCATGTTTGGGTTTGCTCATTTTTTTAATGCTGTACTTATATGCATTGGTGTTACGACTGAATTTTTATGTTTGCTTAGATAAAGGTACCTTATGAGTCCAGATTAGAATTTTTATGTGAAAATTATGGGAATCTAGTAAAAATGTGTATATTTCAGCATTTGTTAGAGGGCACCAGAAAATATATTTAGCAAAGTTCCTTTATTTGCACAATTATTTAAAACAGCCCTTATGTTCCTGTTGTAGACTCAGCCACTTTTAATCCTGCTTAGATAAGTTACCACCTATTATATCAGTGTTTGGTGTATGGGCTTACTTCCTGTGATGAGTTTTCCTTCCTGCTCAAACATTAGCTGTACTCTCCATACTCTAACCTCTTCACTCTACCCAAAACCCCGAACCATAGTCATAAAACCTCTATTTTTATCCCACAAACCTCCAGAATGAAACCTGGGTCTGTCATTGATCACACTTTCCACTCCATTAATCCCCCCCTCCCATACAACCCCCAAACAAATAAAACCACTCATTTTCACCCCACATCATCCCATAAAAATAAATCACACATTGCAATTCACAAATCCCTCAACCATCACACAAAAGTCAGTTTCGCTTTCAAACCACTCAACCGTCACCCAGAACCACATTATTCCCCACACAGCAACCTATTTATAACAATACCAGACTCGACCTTCATCCTTATATACCAGCTCAATTGCTGGTTTTCACATCCTTTGTCCATTAATCTATCTGTGTATCTTTCTCTCCATTTACTTATTTATTATATACATGTATACAAGCACAGAGCAAAGTCTTGCTGTACCATATATTGCTATCACTGTTCTATCTCCAAAGGCAGTGTATTACAATATAATCATTCATCTTCACCTGAAAACTTTCCGTACATTGCATTGTGCATTTGTCAACTAAGGTCGTTTTTCGATGTTAGCTTATTTATTGATTACCTTCTTCTCTTGATGTTTCACTTAGATATTTAAAGTATTAAAAAAATTTGTGCTACAGCAATACATTACATTTTGTGTCTATTGCTGTATGTATCAGAACTTGTAAATAATAGTGAAAATATTGTATTTTCAGTAACACTTGTACTGTATCCAATACTGTAAGGCTCATTTAGGTAGTGTGTAGTCCTGTACTATAAGTATTCCGTCCACACACGTGACTTGCACCACAGGCTGAGTGCTTGTCAGCGGTGGGTGACCCGTCCCCACTCATCCGGGCGACGGTTGGCATCCTCATCACTACCACAGCATCTAAGGGGGAACTGTCAACATGGCCGGAGCTCCTGCCCAGGCTGTGCGAAATGCTCGATTCCGCAGACTATAACGTATGCGAGGTGAGAGTGTAGCATATTTGTTTGAGTAATTGAAGGTATTATGCAGACTTATATCATATGAAGGTGTTCCCAGACAGTTGCTGGGTAAAAGATAATACTGTACTGTGGTTTTTTATTTTGTGTAGCACCACAGCTTCAGTCTATTTCAGTGTTATTTAGTGGGTGAATGAAGGTGGGCAGTGATAGTGATAATTCAGTTGTGCCCATGAATACTTACAAGAGTTAAAGTGGGACTTCTGGTTCACATTAACTTTAGGCCTTTATGGTAAATGTGAAGTTTAAAAAATGCCCATTTGGTTTAATAGTTGACCATATACTTGCCTCTTACAAATTACCTATTTTCCATTGGTGAACAGATGTGTTTAGGGGGAAGGGGTTTGCCCAGTGGGTGTGTGTGGTAGGAGAAAGTACCGGTATATACAGTATGGTTGGGAACAAAGGAACATAAAAAAGGTGCTTTTTCATGTCATCTGCTGTTGTTCCATTCATGTACTTGGGTGTTTATGGCATTGTTGTGGAAATTTCTACACAGTCCCACCCAGTTTGGTACTCTTGACCTGCTGATGACCTTTGTCTTAACCTTGACTGTGTTTTGTACTGAAAATTTCTTTTTTCATTTCATAATACTTCATCTTCATTTCTAAACCTTTACTTCCATTTATTTCGTGATTTAGATAACCATATTCACATATCATGGGTTTTTCTTGGGTTGACAGGGTGCATTTGGAGCGCTGCAGAAGATTTGTGAAGACAGTGCGGAATTCTTAGAAAAAAGCCCCGACCGGCCCCTCAACACCCTCATACCCAAGTTCCTCCAGTTCTTCAAACACACCTCATCAAAAATCAGGTGTGTGTCTGTCTCTGTACAAGTGTTCATAGTTACGAAACATATTGAAGAATTGTAGTTCAAGCCCTTCCTAAGTTTATGAATTAGACTTCTTATATGAATATTTATTAGTATTTTTTCCAAGCATATCAATTAATTTTGATTTTGTTTGCTTTCAACAGATCTCATGCCATCGCTTGTGTCAATCAGTTTATCATCAGCAAAACACAGGCGCTCATGGCCAACATTGATGAGTTCCTGCAGGTACGTGATAATTGTACTTAGTAACACTTTCACACAGGTGGCACCCATATATGGTCTTCAGTATTTTATGATATCCTGTGGTTGAATCCAAATGCACTTAACTTGTGTGAAAGGGTTAGTGTTTCTCTTATCTATGCTCTCTTTCTCTATATATATATTTGTACATCTATATTTAGTGCAAGTGTGTTTGTGTAAAGAATATAAAATCTTGGCAAAGTGTCTGTTGGTGTCTACCAAAGTGTGCCAGGAAATACAATGGATGTGTGGAGAAGTTACATTTATATGACAAGTTACCCATCCATGCAGAAATATTGCCAACCACTGTTGTATTTGTTTACTCTTGGGGTTGTTGCTAGTTGTGTTCAGTTACTTCGTTACAAGACTGTACATTTTTGCCCTGTCACCGATGACATTTCCCATTTTATGATGATTACTGAAGCAGATGAAGGGACTAGAGATGAAAATGAACTGTAGAAAATGGTGCTATTCTGGTTATTTTCTTCTGATGTTGTCTCCCCAAGGCTGTATTGGCTCTACTTTCACTTTGTATACTTTATATCACGTGTTGTTTAATTGGATCGACTACCACCTGCAGCTTAAAAGGAAATGCAAAAACATGCCCAGTGTGATTTTACCTAGAATACCAGTTTAAAATTTCTTGTCATTATTTAGATTGGAATGAATAGACACTGAGCTGTTTCCATGGAACTGCTTGATGAGTAAAAAAATGTGTAAATATTGTAGAAGTATGTAAGGGCATTATTGTTGAGGATATGGAGAGAATGGTAGAGTTGAAGATGCAACTTGAGAGGTTGAGTGAGAGAAGAGGATGTGAAGGTGAGTGTAGTTGGAGAGGGGCACTTCATGTGGGACTTGGCTGTGTACAGTTGTGGGCAGTATTTCCTTGCTGTAGTTGGGATTTCATACGTCAAGTGGATTGCTGCATCATTTGTCCTTTTTTCTTTTTTACCCATGCTGTTTTGTAGTATGGAAAAGCACGGGAAACAAGTTCAGATTTTTGCTTTACTTTTCTTTTTGTCACCTTATGTCATATTTAGATTCATATGACTTACACATGTCTCGAGGATATGTTCCTTTATCTACTGGATGCCTGGGTGAATGTAGTGCTGTCAGTGGCCGTCACTTTATATTTAATAAATTGTACATTGTCTGTTTTCGCGAGTGTGGACAATGAATACTATTTTTGGCCTTGTTTTCTTGCATTGACCCAACCATAATGGTGCTGACGAGCGAATAATTAGCTGTTTTTCGTTTATTTTATACTGCTTCGTTTGAAGGGAGTGGGTTTTTAGTTGCCAATTAAGTTGTGTGTGTGTTAGTACAGAGAGCGTCTTTCATTGGCCTAAATCTAGTCTGCTGCTAAGTAGCTAACATAATTGTAAGACTGGCTGCTTGCTTAGAATGAAAGCAATGTTGTTCTTGGCTACATTGAATAGTTAGTGGCGGTATTTTAGGTTGTTGAATCAGTTGTGCGGGTGGCTTCATTTCATAAGTGTGTTTTGAGAGAAGGCGAAATGAAACCGAGACAGTAATTTTTTTTATAACTTGAGTGAAATTCTCAGGAGTTTGTAGATGTTAAGAAATATACAATCACGCAGAACTGCAGAATTTAACTAAGTATTTGTCATGTTTTATTTCTTATCAAGAACAAAATTTATAGCTTGTCACTTTCAATTTTTCATCTCTCCTTGCGCTCTGTCGCCTCTCCTACCCTTGCACATTGCATCCCTCATGTTGCCACTTCCATTTTTAATAATTTTCGTTTCGAGTTCTGTTTCTTCCACTATTGTTCCTTTGTTCACGAAACGCATCAGTAAATATAGTACGTTGATATACCCCTTATTTCCTGGCAACACTGACTGACTGTAAGGGCATCCGGTATATATACGAGGCTTGTGAAGATAGACGGAGGGTACATACATACAGTCAGACAGCTAGCAACGTGTTGGGTGATTCAGCTATGTAGGTCACTCCGGATTTATTGCGTTGGGTTGAGGCGGTGTGTGTAGTTGGAAGGGGAGGGGAGGAGGGGTGGAGATGAGATTAGTTTGTGACGCAGTAACATGTGTAGTACCTGTAGGTCGATTGCCATGTAACGTTAGTCATGATTAGAGTCCATGGTTGGCTAGGCTTACTTATTGAATGTTTTTGTGGCGTAGGTTTAGTTATGCTCGAATTTGTTACCCCATTTGTATTAACGTTGACAAGCTTCTGTACTATACGTGCTAGCCAGAGTTTATAAGCTTGCAGCAGTATAATTATAAAGGAGATTTAGTTACAAGTGTTGGGTTTATGAGGGTGTTGTCAGCATTCTTGCCCATTGTAAACTCGACTACAAAAGTCATGTGCGTGAGGGACATGCGTGTAGGATATGCGGGTTTACTTCCATTGTTGCCTGAGAAGGAAAGGATTGCCGCGTGAAAAAGCTACAATTGAGTTTTGAGTCATGTTGATGAGTAAAATCCAAGAGGCATGCATCCTTGAAGTATTTGTTTGATGTGTAAGGCAAGCTTGCGGTTCATTGGCAAAAACAACTTCCATTAGGAGAGAGAAAGAGTGAGAATGACGTGTATGTTTGGATGCATGGGGTTGTAACATGTCACTCACTCGTGGTGCATGTTTAATGGAGATTGTGTTGGTGTGCATGTGTGTGCATCGTAGAAAATGATTGGGCTTGTGTATGTGCGCGCATCAGGAAGCATGTGCGCCTGGGGGGTAGTGTGAGTCTTTATGTACGTTTGTGTGTGCGTGGAGTAAGTGTGTAGGTGTGTGCGTGTCGGACAGTGATGGCTGGGTGGCTGCCAACCCCCGCCTCATGTGCGATAATAGTCGCTTCACACACACACACACTCTCTCACTCACTCACTTTGTTGGCTCGTGACACATAGACTAATTATGACTGACTTTTTGTGCCCACATCACACAACCCAACATTTGTAATAGGATGTAAATGGTCCTGAATATCGTTACTCTGGGGTTGGAAGTTGGGGAAGGTGGCGGCAAACTGGCAATGCTTTTAGCTCGGGAGAAACCAGCGGTGTTGCAACATTGAGTTCCTTACATTATTATACCTCGTCTTCTCTCCCCACCCCCTCTCCACTCCCCACCCCCTCTCCACTCCCCACCCCCTCTCCACTCCCCTTGGTCACCTTTTAACATGACGTCTGGTGTGTTTTGTCATGAATAATTCCACGCGGACAGAGGACACGACACGTTTAAGTATAGGGCGGGGGGGGGGGGGAATTGAGGAATGACAGCCATTTTTCCACCTTGTGTACTAATTTGAGCGGGAAATGCTGCTGTGGGGGTGGGGGGGGGGAGTTGGAAAGGGGGTAAGGGGGGTGGAGGGGGGTAGAAAGGTGAGGGCAGATAACCTGTTCACGCTCTGCTTACTCCCAAGAAGCTTCGACTACCTCATGTATGATTTTTTTTTTCCCCACCCTCCAGTCCTTTCAGCTTAGTAGGTTCATGTGGTTGTGGTAGACTCGTTTAGCGGTTAGATAACAAAATGGAAGGGTTGAAAATGATACGCGGGAGTAGTGGTGGTGGCGGGAAGGTCAGAGGGGAGAAGGGGAAAAAAAGGGTAAGAGCAATAATGCGGGAATAAAGAAATTGTGGATGGATGTAAAGGGCCGTGGTGACTAGCATTGAGGAAATCTTAGCTTTTTAACACTTAGGTGGAAGGAATCTGGGATGACTTTTGTGGGAAGGGGAATAACATAAATAGAATAATTAATTAATGTATGTACAGTATGAAGAAAAATAGGAAAAAAGTAACATTACAAAATAAGAGAGAAAAAATGTATATGAGAGAGAGAGAGAGAGAGAGAGAAACACAAGGGATTTCGTTGTTGTGGCATGGTCACTTGTAACACCAACCACCTCTCTCTCCCTCTCTCTCCTTCCCTCTCCCTCCCTCTCCCTCTCTCTCCTTCCCTCTCCCTCTCTCTCCTTCCCTCTCTCTCTCTCCCTCTCTCCTTCCCTCTCTCCCTCTTTCCTTCCCTCTCTCCCTCTCTCCTTCCCTCTCCCTCTCCTTCCCTCTCCCTCTCCCTCTCTCCTTCCCTCTCCCTCTCCCTCTCTCCTTCCCTCTCCCTCTCTCTCCTTCCCTCTCCCTCTCTCTCCTTCCCTCTCCCTCTCTCCCTCTCTCTCCTTCCCTCTCCCTCTCTCTCCTTCCCTCTCTCCTTCCCTCTCTCCTTCCCTCTCCCTCCTTCCCTCTCTCCTTCCCTCTCTCCTTCCCTCTCCCTCACTCAGACTTGACTCCTCTATACCTACACCCTCACTCCTCTAATCTCCAGTGATGCCTTTCAATTTAGGCTTGAATATCTGTCTCGTTCACGTCTGTATTTGTATATATATTAACCCTTAGTTAGTTATTACATATTTATACCCTCACCCAAAACTCCAGTGATTATTATTATACTTTCAATTTACGCTTCAATATCTCAGACTTGTTGTTCTCGTCTGTATTTAAATGTATATTATATTTATTTTGCCACTTGGTTATTACATATTTAAAATCTCCAATCCTTCAGTCACCGCCATTTATCTTCCTTCCCATGTATTGTATCGTCTTGAATACTGTTTGTTGTCGGATGCGAACAGTTAACATCTTCCATCTCTCTTTTTTATAGCTTTTAATTTTTCTTTTCTACTTCGTTTTACTTGGATGCGTTTATACAGTGCTGGGTAATTAGGATGTTTTGTCATTGCTAACGTGTGTGTGTGTGTGTGTGTGTGTGTGTGTGTGTGTGTGTGTGTGTGTGTGTGTGTGTGTGTGTGTGTGTTCCTATTGTCTAGTGTTGTTGAGTAAAAACATTTCAGCCCACAAGTGACTAGTGGTGTTGGATATATTTAAGCTGGTGTGCTTTTTTGGTCTGTTTCTTCATTGCTCTATCCGCAGTCATTTGTTTAGTTATTCTCCCTTTTAAAGCTCTATCGTCTTATAATAATAATTTCTCATTTTTATTTTATTTTCATGAGTCCTGACGTACCCTCTGCTCCTTGCCTGATAATTTCTCTAGTAGAGTTTTTTTTTTTTTTTTTTTTTTTTTTTTTTTTTTTTTTTTTAACGTTCCCTCTGCTCTTGTTCTGTCTGTCTGTACAACCCGTCACGTACTGTTATTCCTCCAACTCGTGTTAGCTTCTCTCTCACCTATTCTGGCAGTACAGTAGAGAATATGGCAAGCTTGAGTTGTCGGGTATGGAAGACAAGGAACGTAAAAGGAAGGAGTTGTAATATGGTGAAGCAAGTGGCGTAACCTTGCCCTCTCCGCTCTCTCTCTCTCTCTCTCTCTCTCTCTCTCTCTCTCTCTCTACCGACACATGGTTCTTGTCAGTCCCAGCGAGGTGTGTCAGGAATCATCAATGTGGCAGATAACAGGTGTGGGAGGCATGTGAGGGGCAGAATAAATAGATAGGATGATGGAACCAGAGTAAGGAAGGGCACATAATATTATACAGCATTGTAGGGTTGGAAGAGGCAATAGTAGTTAGTATTTGTTTGTTTGTATCCCTCCTTCACATCTTTTTTAAGTTATTGTGGCCCGTCTCTATAGAATATATCATTACATGGGTCATTGCTCTGTTGTTGTTGAGTTGAGGACAGATAAACAGAAACAGCATGAGGCACCACCACTCGTTACCATCCAATATATCGGTGACTCACAGTGAAAGCATCCTTCGCCAGGCAGGCAGGAAGGCAGCAGTGGAGAGGTGGGATGGATAGGAGAGGTGTTGTGGAGGAGGAGGAGAAGGAAGAGAAGGCAGCATTGGAGAGGTGTTGTGGAGGAGGAGGAGGAGGAATAGGTGGTAGTGTGTGGATGAGAGAAATTGAGTTAAGTAAAATGGTAAAGGGAACATGAGTAACGTAATGTGGAAGGGAGAATGGTGTGGATAAGAGTTGAAATAAAGTGATAAAGGGAAATTAGGTAACGTAATGTGGAAGGAAGAATGGATAATGTGGAAGGGAGTGATAATTTATGGTGGAACTTTGAATGGGTAACAGTCATACAGTGGAGCATTAGTACATAACGTAGAAGAAAAATATGCACGGATGAACGTTTGGAAGGCGTGTTAATGTTAGGAGACTTCAGGAAAGAAAGGGCGTGTCGTTTTGTAAGTTATGAGAAACCGGCACACAGAGAGAGAGAGAGAGAGAGAGAGCAGGGAGGGAGAGAGAGAGAGAACAGGGAGGGAGGGAGAGGAGGAGAGAGAGAGAGAACAGGGAGGGAGGGAGAGGAGGAGGAGAGAGAGAGAACAGGGAGGGAGGGAGGAGAGAGAGAGAACAGGGAGGGAGGGAGAGGAGGAGGAGAGAGAGAGAACAGGGAGGGAGGGAGAGGAGGAGAGAGAGAGAGAACAGGGAGGGAGGGAGAGGAGGAGAGAGAGAGAGAGAACAGGGAGGGAGGGAGAGAAGGAAAGAGAGAGAACAGGGAGGGAGAGGAGGAGAGAGAGAACAGGGAGGGAGGGAGAGGAGGAGGAGAGAGAGAGAGAGAGAGAACAGGGAGGGAGGGAGAGGAGGAGAGAGAGAAGTTGCATGTAACACGAATGGGGAAGGACGTTAAATTTTAGGTGTGGCTGGCAGGGAAGGGAAGGGAAGACAGTTGTTTATATTATGTTAGAAGTGGCACCTTAGGTCTCACAAGTGTTCTCTCCTCTCCTTACCTCATCTCTCTCGCTCTCTCCCTCTCCCTCTCTCTGGCGCTAATTGTTTCTACCATAATTCACTCTGTATTCTTTCCCTATCAAAATCTTCCCCTTCTCTTCCTCTCGTTTGTAATCTACTGACCAACAAATTCTTATCTTTCCATTCTCTCGTATTACTTTTCCACTTAAACCCTCATTTATATTGTTGTATTGTAACCTCAACCTTATCTATACACACATAATATTATCTGCTTTTATATGACTGGTACTAGCATTCAGCCTTATCTTCTTGTGTGTTTACTTTATCTTAACAACTAATCTTCCCCTATCTATATCTGTTCCCTCCCCCTCCTCTCCTCTCCTCTCCTCTCCTCTCCTCTCCTCTCCTTTCCTTTCCTTTCCTTCGTCTTCCCACCAATTTGTTCCTCCGTTTGTTTATCTTCATTCCCCCGTCTTTGTTCTCTTGTCTCTTTGAAGTTTAATGATATTTTCTTCCCTGTATTCTTTTCGTCCTACGCCCAGAGTCTCCCACTTCTTCATAACCGTTTCTCTTCATTGTGGTGTTGTTGTTTTTATCGTGTTTTTCGTTTTCCCTTTCCCAGTCAGTCTTCTCCACTTTTTGCTGTTGAGTATATATTCCTTGACTATACATCTCATCTCTCTCCATCCTCCCTTATCCCTACTGTATTATCCTTCTTTCCTTCACCAGATTTCCTTTTTCCATTCTCTCATTTTCTCGGTATAGTATCTCCCTCTCCTTCCTTTCTTATCCTCCTTTAGTCTCCCTCCACATGCATTCCTTCCTTCCTTCCTTCTTTTCTCTTTATTCCATTCTCTCACTATATCTCCCTTTCCTTACCCCTTCCTCTATAGTCCCTCTCTTCCCTTTTCCTTGATCTCCCGTTCCTCCCTTTCCTTACCCATTCCTCTACACTCTCCTTCCTTTCCCTTTAATTTCTCTCCCCATTCCTTAACCCTTCCTCTACACTCTCTTCCCTTGATCTCCCCCCATTGCTTACCCCGTACTCTGCAACCTCTCTCTTCCCTTTCCCTTGATCCTCCTTCCCCAACCCTCACCCTTCAGTGCCAATCCAGAACCCTAGAGTGGCACTACACCTTAAGATGTCTTTGAGGGTGGAGGGGTGGGGGACATTGGAGGGTTTGGAGAGAGGCACTTCAGTAACCAGCCAGCCAGCCAGGAGAAAGATGAAAAGTGAGGAAAGGTTGTAAAATATGGAGAGGGAGGGAGAAAGATATAAAATGCGAGGAGAGGGAGGGTGGAGGAAGATGTAAATTGTGAGGAGGGGGAGAGAGGAAGGGAGGAGGAAGATGAAAGGTTGTAAAGTATAGAGAGGGAGGAAGATGTAAATTGTGAGGAGGGGGAGAGAGGAAGGGAGGAGGAAGATGAGAGGTTGTAAAGTAAAATATGGAGAGGGAGGGAGGAAGATATAAAATGTTAGGAGGGGGAGAGAGAGGAAGTGTGGAGAAGGGGAAGGAGAGGAGGAAACTGTAAAGTGTGAGGAGGGAGAAGAAGGAAGATAAAGTGCGGAGACGGGGAGGGAGGGAGGAAGGAGAAGGAAGAGGATAATTGAGATTTGAAAGACAAGAAAGTGTTCGAGAGGAGGAGATGAAAGAAGGGATGGCGAGTGGAAGACATGTAGTGAGGTGGGGAAGAAGGAAAAGATGGAAGAGATATGGGGATTCAGTAATGGTTTGTGGGAAGGAAAGAATGGAGAGGTGACGGATAAAGTTTGTGGATGGAAAGAAGGAAAAAATTGTGGATAGTGAAGGAAAGGAGAAAATGGACAGGTGATGGATGATAGTGGAAGATAATAAGGAGGAAATGTATTGAATGAAGGGTCGTGGAAGAAGAAACTTGTAACGTACAGACAGATGTGTAGTGTGAGAAAGAGTAAAACAGGATGGAGGAGGAGCGGGAGGGGAATAAAAATTGTGAAGGTCAGCTTGAAGGTTGGGAAGGGAAGAACATGTTTTGATTATTTGATGAGGGTACTGCTGTGTAGTGAGCATTTTATGAAGCAAGAGAATGGGGGAAGGTGTTAGTGAGATGAGAGAAGAGTTATTAAAATGATATAAGTATAGGTAGAGAGTGGAATTAATGTAAACTCTGAATGTAAACAAGTCTACAACAAACGAGTAGAGTATTGTGTACATAAACACACAAGTTGCAAGCAGTGTATAAAAGTTTCATCTGATATATAGAAATGTTGAAACAAGATGAGTGTCAGATCAACTAAACTTACTAAATAAACAAACCAGCTCTCATTGACCTCTTGACAATGAGTTGGTCATCCATGATGTGTGAAAACTCGTGATTGGGAACCGTCAGGGCAAAACATTGTAACATTCACTCGACAATCAGTGAACCGTTCCAACATCTTGTTTGTTTACCCACAAGTGTTGATCCAAAAAGTACGGTACGTTTCACCCCGTCATGACCCCGGGGTGTGTACGTTGTTGGTCCCACGTAAGAATTCAAGCGTTGACGATGGCTCCTTGTAGTAATGTAGAGCCATCGTGTCGTACTGGTTATCATCGTAACCTGGTTATGGATTTTACACGCGGCCCAAAGAAAATATGAAAAAGAAAGTAGGCTACAATTGATACTTCTCGATAATAAGTGATTTCATCCATTGGGATCTAATGCCAAAGTAAAAATTTAAGTCATTATAGCATTTAATTGCAGTGTTTATTATCGTTATTACAACATTATTATTTTACAAAGGTGTGAGATGATTGATGGATGGTCCACCGTCGTCGTCGTCGCTATGTGGTCAGTCAACATTATTAGTACATCTTACCATTTAGGGTGATGGGCGGGGAGGTTGCAAGGTGTAAATTTAGACGTGTCGGGTAAGATCATCATCATTATTTAGTATGGAGTGGCACGAGTCTCGGTGTGGGGGGGAATAGACGACAACAGGTTTGGGTTTGGATGATTGGTAATTTGGCCGTGTGTGTTTTGTTTATGTCCATGTGGCCGCTTGAGGTCCGTTATCGCAGCTCCGATCACGATGATGGACACACACACACCAAACACACACACACACCAAACACACACACACACCAAACACACACACACACACACACACACACACACCAAACACACACACACACCAAACACACACACACACCAAACACACACACACACACACACACCAAACACACACACACACACCAAACACACACACACACACCAAACACACCAAACACACACACACACACACCAAACACACACACACACACACACCAAACACACACACACACACACACCAAACACACACACCAAACACACACACCAAACACACACACACACACACACACACACACACACACACACACACACACACACACCAAACACACACACACCAAACACACACACACACCAAACACAAACACACACCAAACACAAACACACACACACACACACACACACACAAGTCGCATTAGGTGGGCTTGATTAATGAAAGCAATGTCAACTTCGTTTTATCGGCGAATTAGCACGAGTTTCATTAAGTAAATAAACCACATCCGGACATTTTCTAAAACATTTATTTAGGAGAGTTTTCCACGTGCGTCTCCATGTAACAGGCAGGACAAGTTAACTTTTTTTTTTTTTTTTTTGTCGCGTATTAAATTGTCTGATGATAGTGTAAGTAAATTGAGACCTAAGATGATGTTACATTAATTTCATAAGGTAGTTGTCATTAGTTTTTATACCTTTGGACGTTGACTGTATATTGTCATACCCGTGAGTAAATTCCCATGGTTTTGCTGAAAGGATAAAAAAATATATAATAGTCAGCCATTTCATACACGTAAATTAAAATGGTGGATGTGTATGTTATTGATGGCTTAGGGATGATTGGTGTGTGACGTGACTTGACTAGGGTGTGGTGCGTTGTTGTGTACAGCTATTATCTGTTTGGTTGTCATATTTTCCACAGGGCTTCTGTATGCAGAGGTCGTGTTGTCCTCTACTGTTATTGAGAGAGAGAGAGAGAGAGAGAAAGTGTGTGTGTGTCTGTCTGTGTGTGTGTGTTCTCTCATGGTAAGGGTTGGACCAATGTAACCTGTGTTTTCTTAGAGGTAATTAAGAAAACACGTGTACAGTTAACTAAACAGCTGGGCATGACTGATTCAGGGTGAGCACTGCGTCTGTCTGCTACTAATCTGTGTAAGCGGTAGTTGGGTTACCAGATGTCGTTAGAGTTGAGTTGGTATTTTTGCCGGTTGTTTCTTCGTCTCATTTTATTATATGCATTCGGTAGCCTGGAGATATTTTTGTTGGCATCGTGTTGTATGGGGTATATACGACCTGCCACAGTATTACATCACATCTGGTCTAATTACTGTAAAGATCTCAGACAACCACACACGCGACCTCAGCATATTGTTGTAGATTACATCCAGTAAGCACACTACACTGCTGAACTTGCCACTTGCACACTCTTTACATTGCCACACTTGACATTCATTTACACATTAGCAGTATTCGTAACATTCTCGTGAACTCGTACGTCTTATACATTTTATAAACATATATCACATTCTGAATACCTACATTACATATATCGTACAGATGTGTTAGTATTTATATGTGGTGAAGGTACACTTGCGGACGTATGGAAGTCACCAGAAATGGGGCCCCTTATCGAGCATATATTGATAGGACGCGCCATTACACACATCGTCTCAGCCTACTTTATGGTGTGTGTGTGTTCCATATGTCCGGAGCTGTACTGGAGGAGGAGGAGGCAGCGAGTGGCCGACAGAGAGGGGGAGGGTGGGCAGTCTAAATGTCAACTGGTATTGAAATTTACTGTGGATGGGAAATTAAACTTACATAGAGTAAACTAATCAGCCTCCCTGCCCGGCCGCCCTCCTTTCTCCAGATGTTCGTGTTTCTTGTCTGGTACAGTTATGGTCAAAAGTCCTGCGTCAGGTGAATGTAAACGAGCCACTTAATGAATCTTATAAAACAGTATTACAGATACCAACACTTATAGTTGAGCATCATTTCTCGAGAGAGTTGCATTCGAAGGTGATGCTGGATTTTCGACCTTGACTGTACACGTGCTCGCTTTCATAAATTTCTTAGTTTATTCCTTTGGTCTTTCGCTGCTCTCTTCCGTTTCCCCTTTCTCCCAATCACTTTGTTAATTTCCTTCCTCTCTTGCTGCCCTTGTTAGTTTAACTAGTTGAAAGTATGGTCAGCCTCATAAGTACCAATTAGTGTGTTACTGTCTGCATTTAGTAATCTACAATTAATCATTATCGTCAGTTTTCCCAAGTCTAGTTTTTCCCGTTCTATATCTATCCATTTTATACTTTACCTACAGTTTCATGATTTATGGCCACTTTCACGATTTATATGGCCACTTTCACTTTTATTCCTGTAATTACTATCACCATTCTTCATTCTACCTTAACTGTATCCATTTCCCCATCCACCCCTAACAACTCCCTCTACTTCCACCCCTTCTCACCCACTTTGACTACCACCTACATGACTCCCTTTCACCAACTTCATGTCCAGTCATCAACCACCCCTCCCCCACACCCACCAACTTTCCCCTCACCCATTTACTTCAATCCTCTTACCTCCTCTCCTCGCCGTTTCCCCACTCTTCCTTCAACCCTCTACCCTCACCTCTTATCCCCTCTACCTCATAATTTATCACCCCCTTCAATCTCAAGTCAGTATATCTCCTATTTGCTCCCTCCCCCTTATCTCCTCCACCCACACCCACTTTCCCCCTCTCCGTTGATCACCTACTCCCCCACCAGCACACTACTGTATTGTCCTCCCTCCCTCCCCCACTCCTCCACCAACACTACTATCCCCCGTCCCCCACTCCACGAGCACTCTTCTATTCTCCCACCAACACTACTATCCACCCTCCCCCACTCCTCCACTAACACTCTTCTGTTCTCCCTCCCCCACTCCTCCCCCACCACTACTATCCTCCCTCCCCCACTCCACCAGTACTACTATCCTCCCTCCCCCACTCCTCCACCAGTACTACTATTCCACCCACCCCCACCAACACACTACTCTCCACCCTCCCACACTCCTCACCATGTCACTGTCCGGCCTTGCTCAATGTTCTCATGCTGGAACGTGCATAGTGGAATGGGACCTTTAAACCCAGTCATCATTCCTCTCAGCTACCATGATGTCTGTCTCTCTCTCTCTCTCTCTCTCTAATTAAAGGGGAACAGGTGTGAGGGTGTCGGTTTTGCTCCGCCCCACCTACGTATGGCCGACTATTTCGCTTTTCAGGTCTCTTGTATTTCTTGTCTACATAAGTGTATTTTTCGTTCGTACTTTCTCCTCCGTCCATTTTTTTTATTCCTTTCTTCTCAATTCCCTCTTGCTGGTATCTCTAGTCACCTTACTCCATATTGCAATAATTTTCGTCATTGTTCAGCAGTTTATTCTGTAATTGTTTAGTTTTGTAATCACCATTTCTCTACTCGGTTTTGATTTTCAAATACTTCCCACTTCTTGCCTCTCCTCTCAATCCTTCCCAATGCTCCGGGAGAGATTCGTGGCCTCACTAGACTGCCGTGCGTCGATCATGTTGGGACCTGCTCTTTCCCTTTAAGTCCTGTTACCTGCCTGCCGGTGGCGCCGTGATGCTGGTATGAGGAAGTGTGTGGGTGGGTGGGTGTGTCGTGGATTACATAACAGCACCTCCCACACATCATCCTTGTCCAGTTTATATCCTGCCTTCTCTTAATCCCTTTCATTTTTTCCTTATTGGTTTGTATTTCATTTTTTCAGTCTTTCTGGTGTCTTGCACTTGTCTTCCCCGTCACTGCTCTTCACTCTCCCTATATTTCTTCTCCATCCTCTTGTGTCTCCCTGTCCTAATCCTTTCTCCACCTCCCCATCCCTGGCCTGTCCATTTTTTCCCTTTCCCTATCGCTCCACTCCTCTCCCATCTGTCAGCCTTCCTCTGAACAACTCTCCTCTCCCCTTCTTTTCCCCTAATTCCTCGCACCTCGCCCCCTCCCACTACCCGGGCTGAGGTGAGAGCATGTTAAGACCTGACCACTGTTCCCTTTAAAGTCCTGTTATTTGTTTGTACTCAGCTGTGATTTTGGTATGAGGAAGTGGGTGGAGGGTGGGTGGGGTCAGGTCAGGGCTGTGCAGAACGTATTTTATGTCCTGTTATATTTTATCGTAGGTCTTGTCAGTTGCTATATAGTGTTTGTTTACATGGATCACCTTTCCGTCTCATTCTTCCTCTCTAGTTGGCCTGCCCCTCTTTCCATGCTGTTCCATTTTCCAGTCAGATATCAGTGTTCCTCTCAAAGACGTCCTTATTCCCCTTTATACAGTAGTTGGTCTTATGTCACCAGCCTATGTGCCGCTTCTCTTCGTTTGGCTCTCGTTTTTTTATATATTTTTCATTGTCAATCTTTTTTATATAGTTTCTCATTTAACTTTCGTCCAACTATTCTCTTTTTCCATTCCATTCCTATTCCCTTTTCCTTTTGGATGTTTCTATCCTATTTTATCAACTTCATGACTCAACCTATTATTCTAATCCTTATCCTTTCTCCACCTCCCCATCCTTTCCCTGTCCATTTTTTCCCTTTCCCTGTCGCTCCACTCCTCTCCCATCTCTCATAATTTTTTTCTTCTCTTGGTTATATAGAGAAATTTTGTATTTCATCCCACTGAATAGTTATACTGTATTGAGTGCTTTGAGGATAGGAACTACTTTATCCCAGGAGTGTTGTGGTGATGTCTGAGTAATAGAATTGCTCAAGATCCAGAGAAGAGAGGAGCTTGGGAAATCATGTACCCGAGACGGAAATAGTCGTGGTTGTGGTGATGTTGAGACATGTTGTGAGGAGGTGAAGTGAGAACATTATTATCTCAAGTGATAAAAATTACTGTCATTGCTTTTAATACTTATGTTGTGATTTCAATATAAGTTATAATCCATAGGTGTACTGTACTAAATTAGGTTTGATCACAGGGTAAGACAAGTGGCCTAGTACTACTTTAACTTAATCTGAGTGGAAAAGTACTGCAGTATTATGTACAGGTATCATTTTGCTGTACAGTATATTGGTTACATTTTTATTTCTAAATTGTGGTGTGAGTAATGCTTCATTTTCCAAGTTATTCTAGTGTGATGAAAGTTTCTGTGGGACCCATTTTAGCAGGTGCATAATGTCATCTCTCAGCTAGTGAAAGACTTGCAAATAGGCTGTTTTGACAGACGGAATAGCCAATTTCCTGTGCATGTGACCAGCTGGAGTGTCATGTAAGGGGGCAAAGGACTCCTCAATGGGAGTATTAAAGGTCCAGATGAGAGCTAAGGGAGAGATAATGGGGCTGTGATAGTGGTGTTTGCTTGTCTAGACCTGTCCACTACTACCGCCACCAGCAGCAGGCCACATCATCACCCACCCACAGTCTCCCACCAGCAGTACCCTGGCTTGCTGGCATTAGTGCTCTTACTGATCATTAATTCATTAGGCAGTGGTGATTGTGGTTTAGTGTTTTTATCAGTGACCAGAGGTTTATTTAGTGATTTGTGATTAATTACTGAAAGTTTGGCTTGGTATAAACAGGTGGTCGTTGTTTATTTGTTGTGAATTAGTTTGGTGGTGTTGGTTTGTGTTCATTGTGCTGCTCCTGTGGTCATTAGGTATTCATTCCTCTTAAACATTTAACAGCCGATGTTTTTTAACACATCCGTTGTCATTCATGGAAAATATTTTACTTACATTGTGTTTGTTTCATTATCTTAATGGACAAACTTGGTATAAAATTGATGTTAAAGGTTGACAGCTGTGATTGCCTGTTACTTGTAGGTAGATAAATTGGTCATACTTATTGTAACATAAGTTGTTATATACTGGTAATATACAGTACAATATACAACTTTTGAATGGTTGAGGTAACATGTTTTTGCCTTGTGTCTTGGATCTCAGTTCCTTATTGGTCAGTATTAAATTGCCCCAGCACATGAACTGAAAAGGGCATTCAGAAACTGAAAATCATTAAGTATTCAGAAAGTTCCATTCCACGGGTGTGCCAGTTTTCAGCCAAATTAACAGTGGTGTGTGAGATGCCACGAACAGACACACATCCAAAAATAGTATTGTAGAAGTTCAGTTGGTGCAGTGAGAATGGCTAGTGTTGAGTGTTGGTGAGAGTATGGTTGGAAAGGGACCTGCTTTAAGTTCTCAGCAAAGGTAAACTGTTTGACATTTTAGTGTAGATGGTTATGGCAAATAGTGGAACCTGGCTGGTTGTATTGCTGTTACTCTATACTCAGAAAATGAATTAGGGCTGCATTTAGTGGTACATGGATAAGATTTATTCAAAAGCTGACTTTATTATCCTTTTGGTCATGCAATGCCATAGTCTTGTGAAAAATCTATAAAATTGCATACATTGTTTATATATGTTTACAGATAGGTTGAAATTTATGTGCTCTGGAAAATGTGTACATTTACAAAAAGAACTAGTCACTGATATAATATAGAAGTTAGAGTGAATAGAGTTGTGGAGGAAGACATACTCTGGGCACCAGTCCATATCAATAACTTTTCTCCATTAAAAAAAAAACACAAGTGGAAAAAATGTGTGTTTACAATAATGGCACGTGTGTTTCTTCCGTTGGAGAGACTTACAACGTTGTGGGTGTGAGGGTGTGACTGCCTAGGTTGTTGTAAGGAAGGGAGCTGTGCTGGGACGTGACTAAGGAATCCCACCACCCAGAACTTATTATGAGTCCAACCATGGCCGACACCATTATGAAGGAAGTGGAAGTAAATACGGCAGTGCACTCTTGATTGGTTTTTTGTATACATACCTTATTAAATATTTCTCATTTTGTTAGTGGGAGTGACTAAAGGTTAAAGAATGCTTGACTACTGTAGGACCACATAGGCTTATCTGCAGAATTTCTGAAATGATGGGTTACTGACCATTTGTTTTGAAGGAATTGGAAGGAATAATGACAAATATCTATATATATATTTTTTATGTTAACCTTCAAAACTACTTTTCTCTGGGTAAGGGGTGTGAATATTTGGACACTATTATTGAATATTTTATATACTATAATTTACACATTGTCAGATGGTAACCAACTATAATCTGAATTACTAAAGAATAGTGGTTTCATGGCGGCTGTGACTCTGGACTTTAAGATTTTGCAGCTAACCACATGGTCTTACCAGAATGTAATTTGTAGCAAGTCTGTAAATTGCATTTAGGGTAAAATTTTGTATGCAACAATTACATATACGAGGCTCTCAACCGACAAATAACAGGATTCCCAGGTGCAGGACAGGTCTTTCTTAATTGAAGTTGAAAGTTTTTTTCTGTATGTAGTGCTTGTCTTATTTTTTTCTCTACATTTTCTCCTCCATCAATACCTCTCCTTTGTCAACATCTTCCATGGTTCTTGTTTACTATTAGTATGACATTTCTTTTACAGATTATGAAACATTAGTGTAATGAATCATTCAATCAATCATTAGCAGATTTTATTTTTGTTTCTCTTGTTTTTGTTCTGTTCCTCATAGCTTATATTCTTGCTCCACAGAACCTCTTCCACCTGGCAATGGATGATGACCCTGATGTGCGTAAGAATGTGTGCCGAGCGCTGGTAATGCTGCTCGATGCTCATATATCCTCTCTAATCCCACACATGCACAACATCATCGAATATATGATGATCCGCACACAAGTAAGGCCCTCCGTTGTAGAATGTTGCTTGAGCATTGTGGTAATTTGAATGAAACTGTATACAATACTGAATATAAAAGAATGTTTTCATGTAATATAAGTTTGTATTTTAATAAACTGTGATTCCCCTCCCCAAGGACCCCGATGAGAATGTCGCTCTGGAAGCTTGTGAATTTTGGCTCTCACTGGCAGAGCATCCCATCTGCAAGGATGCTCTCAAGCCACACCTGCCCAAGCTCATTCCAATCCTGGTGCGAGGAATGAAGTACTCAGAGATTGACATCATTTTGCTAAAGGTTAGTAATAACATATTAAGTGATTTATGCATGTGAGTATTAAGACATCACCTATGCTCCTGTGAGAGTGAAACCTCGATGATATACTATAATTAAAACAGCATGTGCACTAAAGAAAGTGATGTTAGTCCCTTGGATAAACTGTCGTGATATAAGTACTCTGTAGAAATACCTATTGGTTACAAATATACCAAATCCAATAACAGGGTGATGTCGAGGAGGATGAAAGTGTCCCTGACCGCAGCGAGGATATCAAACCTCGGTTCCACAAGTCCCGCCACACCATTCGACATGAGCCCATGGAGAACGGTGGCAGCGGTGGTGGTGGAGGGGAGGAATTTCCAGATGATGAGTCAGATGATGGCTTGGATGACGACTCCTCTCTCTCAGACTGGAACCTCAGGAAGGTGAGGAGCCATTGTGTCTAATATTATAACTGATAACAGACTCTGATTTTCATGTGGGGATGGAGACACAAAAATATATATGCAGTGGTAACTCGGTTCTCGAATTTAGTCCGTTCCAGAAGGCTGTTTGAAAAGTGAATCTTTTTCCCATAAGAAATACAGTAAATTGGATTGATCCTTTATAGACCTCCACAAATTATGCATTATGAAGCATTTTAAGTAAAAATATTGCTTAATTATACCTATATAATAATACAGTAAATTCTAGCTAACTCTGATCAGTTGGGGGGAGACCCTTGTCGAGTTATCTGAAGATATTTTTTTCTCAAACAATATGTTCGAGAATTACCACTGTAAAGCTATTCTTTGTATTAGTTATTTTACTGAGTAACACACAACCTTGCAGTTGTATCACTGATTGTATTATTGTTGATGTCCAATACCGAAGTAAAAACCTCGGTGTGGTTATTGATACCATCTATATTTAACATTCTTTTGCATCCCTCCCACATCCCAGTGAAATCAGGAGAGCATTAATTTTGTGAATAACTGTAAAACATCATAAAATAGAAAAAACAAAGTGATTTATAAGTTATGATTATAATTGTTCTTGTTTATAGTTTCTGGCCTGGTACAATTCCTAAGGTTATTTTCATATGTGTTGATTCATGATTGCCATTATATAAATGTTTTACTGGCATGGTATGTATTATATTAATTTGAACCATGAATCCAAACCTTGAGAATATTATAAGTATAGGCATTGTGGCTTGAAGTGGTTGTACCGTCACAGTAGAAAAGTTTAGTGAAATATTTAGTGCTCAGAGTTTGTATTTTGTTGGCACATTCCTTAGATCCACTTACGGGGTGATTCCCACCCAACATCGTAAGTGAATGAGTCATAGATGTGCTAGACGATGATCCTCCTCCCGCTGGCTGCCTCACCTTGGCCCCACACCAGACCAGCCCAGCCTAAAGAGCTGACTTGTCCTTGGGTCTTTAGCCAGGGCTTCGGTCATAGTGGGATAACTTGTGCTTAGGGGAAGGCTAGTGTTGGGGACATGTTTAATAGCAGTTACAAGTTTAAATGTATCATAAATGTATACAAAAGTTATTTGTTGTTTAGGTAATTGGATTGAGGTAAAAATTCTTAAAAGTTTTATATTTTGTTCATAAACATTTTACTCCTGTGATAATGTAATGCAATGCAATAATATTTTTTTAACGTCTTGCCTCCCAGTGTTCTGCCGCGGCATTGGATGTGTTGGCAAATGTGTTCCGAGAGGATATGTTGCCAGTCATCCTCCCGATCTTAAAAGAAACACTCTTCCATCAGGAATGGGAGATCAGGGAGTCAGGTAAGATACAATTTCCCAGTACTAAGGTTTTTAGTCTTGAGAAGTTATGATAGGCAGGTGTAGCTAATTCCAGTCTTTTTTGCAACATGTGGCTCAGACAAAATCTTGTTCATACTTCAACACTGATTTAATTTTGTCCAGCCAGTTTGCACACATTAACTAGGCAATCTTGAAATACTTAGTGCATACTAAATAATCCCCAGTGTGCAAAATTATTTTTACCACTTAGCCATTCTAGCTTTCCAACCTTATCAACACATCAAAAACTGTATCACCTGCGTAACCACTTATATATATATGATTAGGATTTTGGTGGAAAAAATCCACTCTGAACACTGAAGGAAGTTTAAATGTAGATTTGACATCAAATAATGACCAATTTTGACAATTTACTCACTTGACAATATGTACTGTTCAGGTATCCTGGCCCTGGGAGCAATTGCAGAGGGGTGTATGAATGGCATGACTCAACACCTGCCCGAGCTGATCCCTTACCTGATCCGCTGTCTGAGTGACAAGAAGGCCCTGGTTCGTTCTATCACCTGCTGGACCCTTTCTCGATACTGTCATTGGGCCGTTGTGCTGCCAGACCACACCTACCTCAAGCCACTCATGTATGAGGTTAGTTGCATCACCCTTCAACCAGTTCGTGTATTGGGTCGTAGTGAATTCTTGAAATCGGACAATACTATACTGTAATGCACCCATTCCTTTTCAACTAATATGAGGTTTAGTTATAGTAAATAGTTATTGTAAATTTGTAATAGTAATTTGGTGGTGATGGTGGCGGCGTTGATTATCTCCCGGGGCAGAATGGCCTCCTGCCCCACAGACCCCCGGTTTACCTTAGTTTGGATCACATGAACCATCTTAATATATAAGTAAATACTTAGAGGATGTAAATGTAGTAAATACTATATATTTTGCCAAGAAATATATTTGATTATACATTAAAGATTGATGAAAATTCCTTTGATATAGAAGGCCTGTTATGTCTGCACATTCCTTAGATCCACTTACGGGGTGATTCCCACCCAGCATCGTAAGTGAATGAGTCATAGATGTGCTAGACGATGATCCTCCTCCCGCTGGCTGCCTCACCTTGGCCCCATACCAGACCAGCCCGGCCTTAAGGGGAGATTATTGTGTTGGTGAATTGGAAGTTCTGTGATTCCTCCAAATTAAGCTTGGAAACAGATAATCTGAATGTTACTTTCATGAGGGATCTAGTTTGTGGCATAGTTTGGAGGAATCTAGCCTACCTGTTTATCCTCAAAATATTCTCCCGTTAAAAGAGCTGATGTGTCCTCGGACCATTGGCCAGGCCTTAGGTCATAGTGGGATAACTTGTGCTAAGGAGAAGGCTAGTGTTGGGGACAAACCTATTCATATTTTCATTGGATGTAATCCTAAGTACTGTTCCTTTTACTGAAAAACATTTGTATGAGTATCATTTGTTTAGTTATTAGGATACTGGTTTACCAGTTTTGGGTGTGTGGTTAAGGTGTAAATATATCTTTGGGAGAGACAGAAATGTTAAAAAAATGAATTTGAAATGTTTTGTTGGTTTCCATACTGGACACAAATCACTTCATAGCTGCTTATGTACTCTTCCACACAGGATTTGACACACAGGAAAAAATAATATAAGTGTTTCAAGTCCTTGTTTCTACTAATTTTTATGTTGAAAGTTGAAATCCACTTTGTTTCCCTCAAATTTCTTGCTGATATAATTTGTCATATATGGGGATTTCATGCAACCTCTCTTTGATCCCAGCTTCTGAAGTGTGTGTTGGACAGCAACAAGCGAGTGCAGGAGGCTGCGTGCTCAGCCTTTGCTACTCTGGAGGAGGAAGCGTGTACAGAACTAGTACCATACCTTGCCGACATCCTCAAAACTCTTGTGTTTGCATTCAAGAAATACCAGGTGGGTGTGTAGGGATGGAGAAAAAAAGTAGTGGGTTTTTAGAGTATAATTTATCAACTAGTTTCTACATATTTATAAGAATTTGGAGTACAAAACTTAGTAAATGGAGAGTCAGGAGTGAAAACTATTTTGCTATATGAATGTTTGAGAGGAAAATGTTAGAAGGGAAAAATATATTAATGAATATGTATTTCTTTCAAGATATTGTTGAAGGATAATAATTATTTGTTCTTCCACAATAATTCTTTATGGTGTCAACATTTTTTCCCACCAGGCCAAAAATCTTCTGATACTTTACGATGCCATTGGAACACTGGCAGATTCTGTAGGGAACTACTTGAACAAAGAGGAATACATTCAAATGCTGATGCCCCCACTCATTGAGAAGTGGAATGTTCTCAAGGATGAAGACAAGGACCTCTTCCCACTCCTTGAGGTGGGGAATCCTCCTTTGTTTTCTTTTTTTTAAATATTGGTATAGTCGTAATGCTCTTGCTTTTATACAAATTTTTATCTCTACCTGTCTCAGTATCTGATTTCAAGAAAATTAGTGTTTATGCAGTGCACTCATGAAAACAATGTTGTAATAAACTAGGTAATTTAACTACAGTCAGTAATCAATAAAATAATCCCGATTATGTTGTTGACAGTGTTTGTCAAGTGTGGCAACAGCTCTACAGTCTGGTTTCCTGCCGTACTGTGGCCCAGTCTACCAGCGCTGTGTTTCGCTGGTGGAGCAGACCCTTAATCAGACCATGGTCAGTGTTGTTTATCTCTGTCATTTTCATTCATTTAACATCTTATCTGTTTTTGCCAAGGTTCATAGTTTAGTGTACAATTTGATGAATCTCTTCAATCCGCTATTCTTGGCTTGCCCAATTTCATGAGCATGGAACAGGAGGCCTTCACTTGAAAATGTCTGGGCATGCAGGGCTCATGATTAAAAAACTGTTTGCATATGTTTTTCATTTGGAGGAAGGAAATAGATTTTGTTTTAGAATGTTATAAAACTGTTTAGTGAGTAATTCATTCTCTTATAACTATTGTGGCTTGTTTCAGGCACACGCTCAGAACCCTGGGCAGTTTGAGGCGGCAGACAAAGACTTCATGATTGTGTCACTAGACCTGCTGTCTGGTCTGGCTGAAGGGCTTAATGGCCATGTAGGTCAGCTGGTGCAGCAGTCCAATATTATGCAGCTTCTCTTCCAAGCTATGCAGGTGTGTAATATGGTGCTCTGGTGTGGGTTTGTCATGTTCAACAATTCGCTTCACTTTGATTTTACTTTTACTGATATTGTTTTTGCCACTTGTTCTGTTGTGACAAAGGCTAATTTTTAACTAGTTTGTTTTTGCCATGTTTTGATGTGACTTAAAAGGTTAAATTCTGCAGTGAGCTTTGTTTACACAAAAGTATGTATGAAATGTGATTTATGTTAATTACACTATAATCTTCTGCCTTTATTATTTACCACCAGTTCATAACATGGTACCTTTAGTCTCTCATTTTACTATTCATTGCATTGTGAATTTTTTATTTACCAGCCATGTTCGAGAATTTAACCCATTTATTCTTTCCCAAGGACCCCATGCCAGAGGTGAGACAAAGTTCATTTGCTCTCCTGGGAGACTTAACCAAGGCCTGCTTCCATCATGTGGCTCCCTGCATATGTAAGTACTTTGCCTTAGATGCCATAATCATTATTCATGTGGGATTTCCTTTTTCCAAGGAGTGGGTATTTCAATGCCAGAGATGGAAATGTGAAGATAGAATACCCAGTGAAATGGCTTACACCCTCACTAATTTTTTCAACCCCACCAAGTCTCAACACCCCACCCCCCCTTTCCATCCATAAGCTTTAGCATCCATGATGACAATCACTTCATATAATCTTGGTTGTATGAACCATTCCATGAGACAGAAGTTAATGTAGGGTTGCCTGCCGTAACACTCGCTGGGATACTCCTCAAAAAAGACTGAACATGTTAACATCCAGCCTAATTGTTTTCTCTAATTACTGTTTCTCTCATGTATCGTCATTTATGATTAGAGTTGGCTTGGCTTCATTTTAATAGTCCACTTGATTATTATCAGGATAATTAAGTTTGGTTGTGATTTGTTTCCCAGTGATATGTGGATGGAGTGTGGTAAGTTGATGTTAAGATTGGAATTTTTTTTAAGTGTTACTATGTTAAAAAATGTTTCTATTTCAGCTGAGTTTATGCCCATCCTTGGCCAGAACTTGAACCCCGAGCTAATCTCTGTTTGCAACAATGCTACGTGGGCCATCGGAGAGATATCAGTGAAGTTAGGTTGGTATTTTATTGATCTCGATGTTTTCCCTTCTTCCTCTAACTTTCAAGGAAGGAAACTAAGCGATGTGTATGCTGCTTGAAGATTGAATTTTAATTACTCTAAACATAAGAATATATTAGAACTTTCATATATATGTCGTTGAGGACATGAGATTTGACACCTATTGGGTGACTGAGATGTGTGACCAATGTTTACATATATATCAGAAATTCATTTTGGTATATGAGATAAGAGCTGGAACTTTTTTTTTTAAGTCATCCCTATGTATAGCAAAATTCTATAGTTGTATAGTACATAAATTTTTAAAATGTTACCTTTCCATAATGACTTGGTTGTAATGTTATATTTGTGTTGATGACAGGGCCTGATATGCGTGTTTACATCAACCTGGTGCTGAATGATCTAATCTTCATTATCAACAAGCCCAACACTCCCAAGACATTGCTGGAAAACACAGGTACGCTATACCCCCCACACACACTTATAGGTCACACAAGCTGCTTCATTGCTAGACTTCCATGAGGTTCCTAGCATCTCAAAGAGTTGATTACATGGGTATTTGTATCTTGAAAGTACTCTCTTTAGATTTGAATTTTATTCCCACAATAAGTTCAAATTCTTTTATGGTTGACCTTGTATTGTTTCATGTAAAGTTTTTGCCCTTATCAGTTTTAGAATTTGTAAGATATTAAAGTCTTATATAGATGTAGAGTTGTCCTGAATAGATATCCTTAACTGTAAGATACATTTGATTTTGGAGTATTAGCTTCAGTACAGTTTTATTATACTGTATATGCATAATATTTCACCTTGTAATGTTTGATATTTTTGCTGTGATGATATGCCCTGATGCTCCTGAGTCTTGCCCTCTTCCTTATTCAAAGATTGTAGTTAGTCAAGTCAAGTTCTCATTTCACATGTCATTAGGCCATGTTCTTAGTCCTTCATCTTCACTTGGGATGATTGTACTCCCTTGTTTCCTCTGTCAGTAAGCCAGGGGGATAATTGTTATATGAACAGAGTGCTTGAAGAGTACCGCATGTATTTTTATTTTTTTGTGAGAAATTTATGCAACATGGGAATCATATCCCATCGTGTTCATTTAGTGATAGATATTTTTTACGTAAATTATAAAGATTTCATTAAAGTAGCGCATAGACATTTTCATGTGACACTGACTTTCAGGCAGAATTTTTTATCAATTGTAACTTTTATCCTGGTTGGCTTCTCTACAGGTGAATATACACCAGGAAGTCTTAACCATCCACAGTGAAGGTGCAAGGTATAAGAATATGACCATTTGTGTGCCTATTTGTGGTTAGTGTAGCTAGTATCATAACAGCAAGAGAGTGGAGTGGAGTGGATTACATACATACAGCATTTGGTCATAATAAATACCCCAGTAGGCTCAGCTGCTTTAGAGGAGTGGGAGTGTTTTTTTGTACTGTGTAGTTGGATTTTATGAAGTTCATGTTACACTCATTATGTCTTTTATAGTTGTTGGTATTAAGCATCCCTAAAGTGAGACTGGACCTTTTGAGATGTCTACTGAATTAGTTGAATCCTGTGTTCTGAGATGGATCCTAAAAGCCTAATGTTTCTTCCTAAATTTCTTAACCCTTGACCTTTGTTCCTTTCCTTCTACCAACTTGGAGGATAAGAATCAGTCAGATATTTGGCACCCCTCGTTGTTGACCAATCTTATCCCGAGTTTGTGTCCCCTCTGCTGATAAATTGTATAGTTTTCCAGGTGTCCCCGAAGTTCTGCCAAATTTTGTCCAGTTCACATGCCACTTCAGTGTTGCCAATTCCTGTATCGTTCACATATCCCCTCAGTGTTGCCAAATCATGTCCAGTTCACAGGTGTCCCCTGTTGCCAAATTTTGCCAGGTTCACAGGTGTCCCCCTAAGTGTTGCCAAATATATCCCAGTTCACATTGCTCTTGTTGAGAAGGTATGCCACGCTTGCTTGTGACTGTTCAGTCCTTGTGTTTCCTGATTATTATTTTCTTGGCAGCTGAGTTTAGTTCCGTAGTTTTGGGCTGATTGATCGGCCACCCACGCTTGTATCTCCACACACACTATTCTTGATTTTGTTTCTAAATACATTAGACAATTTGGCTTACCTTTCTCTTCAGTGTGAAATGAATTTGGCTTAACCACTTTGGTGTGCCTTGTTCCCTCCTGCCTCCCCCTTCATATTACAAAATTGAAAGATTATGTAGCAGTGGACATTACTATTATGTTCCTCTCCATCCATTATTATTACCAAAACTCAACCTGTGTGATGGATTGTTTTTGTAGCATGAGACCTGCTGAATAGAAAGGATGTATCAGGCATCCAGGTGAAATGAATGGTTCTTGGAAGGGGTACTAAAAGACGTTGTTTCAGAATAAGAGCTTTATCACCTGGTTTGATCAGCCACTTTTATTCAGAAGGTCTTGCATATTCACTTGGCAATGAGTTTTTATGGTGTTAGAAAGCTATGTCAGCTGAGGCCTAGGAAATTATACCACTTTGTTTGATATAGCAGTTACGATTCCTGTTTCTCCCATTCTGTCCCTGGTGTGTTAAGGTGGTGAACTTTGGTTGCTGTTTCAGACTGATTAATTTTTCAATATCTTGAGTGATGCATTAGGATTTTTTGTATCGAGTTATTTAAGAAAATTCAGAGATTCAAAAGTTTTGCATTTTTGTGTTATCCTTTTGAGTTTTGCAAAACCAAACTTTCTATAAAATTCAAGATCAGATTGGACAGCTGTAAATTTTGTTAAATAATTTTTCTGGAAACTAATTGAATGAGGGTTTCCAAAAGGTCATACAAGATGCCACAAAATTCATAGAGTAGCAGTAGATTTAATTACATTTGACCAACTGCAAAGTCTTTTCTAAGATGTCTTAATGCTTGAGTTTTCATATTTGCAATCACAGGAGGACTTGTACTGTACCTTGTTTGCGTAAAGTAATTTTTGTATTTTTTATATTCACTTGGGTAATGGAATTCTTACATTGACTTTAATGTAGTAATAGTGCATAAAGATAAAGGTTTGCACACTCGCTTATGATGTAAAGTAAGTGTGAAATGTAACACTGTCTTGTATTACAAGGAATTAAAGTTTCAGAGATAGCATCCCTTAATCTTTACGGTATTAAAGAAATAGAACAGCAACGAAGGTGAACTTGTGGAACTGACTGTTTATTATTGGTCATAGATGTATGTAAAATATGTCACATGATCTAACATTGTCTTGCCTGCATATTTTTCAGATAGAAGTTTTGGTTATATATATTTTGTGTACAGTATTTCTTGTGGGATGTTTGAGGTTCTAGGATGTTATAAATTCCAATTTCCACTTTCCCTGCTGCCCTCCCTCTCCTGCCATCCTTTTTATCTTCCCTTACACACCTGTACTTCCTTCCTCTTCCATTATTTACTTACTTGCCTCATTTTATCCTTCGTCCCACTCAACTGATGTCCTCGACTACTTTCATTCTTCACTCCTCGTCACACTGTCTACCCACTTATCTTTACCAACTACTTATTTTTTGTTTCAGCCTTTGTTCTCCTTCTATATTCTTGTTCTCTCCACTTTATCCTTTAGAGTTCCTTACTTCTTATTTTCCTTTCCTTCATGTCCCTCTTCTTATTTCATCCCTCCCTGCCAGCCTTAACCATTCTCCCTGCAGCATTAATTGACTCT
The DNA here is from genome assembly GCA_033782935.1 of Petrolisthes cinctipes. Taxonomy (NCBI): domain Eukaryota; kingdom Metazoa; phylum Arthropoda; class Malacostraca; order Decapoda; family Porcellanidae; genus Petrolisthes; species Petrolisthes cinctipes. The sequence goes on along the minus strand of JAWQEG010000450.1, from coordinate 34,778 downwards.
TTCCCATGACCTCTTATTAATACCAGCACCATAGTCATTTTAATTCAATTCCTGTTTACTCTCCCACCTCCCCTGCCCATTGCCATCACCCATGTACAACCATACCCATCTGTAGCTTTGACCAGTCCAGTTTACAGCATTTATATCTGTTATTTACATACATATTATAGTAACCCAAAGTGCCCTATTGTTTATAGATAACAAGTATGTACCAGTAACATCCCCAGCCATGTTCTTTGTAGACTTGTTATACAGTATACATAGAGCAGACCAGTTTGTTAGGCTAAAATAAATTTGATCTTCCACTTTATATCTGGCAAGGTTGTTGATGTTATCTTGATGGTGCCAGATACCGCCTTTAGTGTCTCTCTGTTCATTTTTTATTATGATTCTTATTGATTAGTACTGTTGTTATTAGTAAGTTGGTCAGTTATTATTATTACCAGTAAGTTATTATTAGTAATTTATTATTATTATTATTATTATTATTGACTTTTATAACCCACGCCAATCATGGTTTGTTACCGATTATATTTTTTCTTTCCCTTTTTCTTTCTCCGTCCTCCACCACAACCCCTCCCCCCCTGCGTGTTGCTGTGCTCTCTTTAGCCATAACAATTGGACGTCTAGGCTATGTGTGCCCCAATGACGTGGCGCCCGTGTTGCAACAGTTTATCAGGCAGTGGTGTGTACGACCCCAAGTTTCAGTTGTTTACTTCTCTCATCCTCTCTTTCTGACCCTTCTTCTTTTACGGTTTACTTCTTTGTAAATTTTAATTTTTTGTTGTTTTAATTGATAAATCAATATCTGCAGTTTTTTCATTCTTGAGTTAAATTTTTTGGTGTTTCAGTAGTAATTTTTATCAGATATATCTGCAGATATTTCTTTTCTATATGTGTATATTTTAAAGTATCAATTGTAGTTTTTATTGCTGGTACTTTATTTTCTTCATTATCAATGCCTCTTATTTGGTCAAGAAACTTTGAAGTACTGTACAAGTATTTGCACTTTTTTGTTATTTTGCCTTTAAAGATTTAATTGTAATCTTAACACTTGGTATTATTAATGTTGGTGTTGGGTGGAGGGAGAGGCTTGCTGGAGAGGTAAATTATGCCATTCCAAGAGTAGAGAAAGTGTTTGGCATCGCTACTCCATTTAAAAAATAAATCTCATACCTTACATCTAAAATTGCAGATTTAGCTCAAATTTTATTTGATTTGTAAAAATCTTTTATTGCTGTCATTTGGTATCGTCAGTATTGCTGTGATTCCACTGGTAGTAAAATTTTGGTACCAGTTTAAGAGCAGTAGTAGCCAATTTAATTTAGTTATATCCATGAAGCATCAGCAGTAGATGTTTGATTTGGTAATAAACTAATTGTTTAGAGAGCATGTGATGAAATTTACCATAAGAATCATGCTTATTGTTATGCAAGCGAAAATTTTTGGATCTTCACCATATACTGTTTTAAATATATGTAACATCTTCCCCTCTTGTGTTTATGAAAGTAACTACCAGAAGAATTTGGAATCTTTGGCATGCCTCGTCCCTCAGCCAGACACTGCCATTCATTGCTCTCCCACACTCTAAAAAGCTTCTTCAGTAACTTGGATATTTTTTTCCCTAGAAAGAGTAGGAGAGTGTGGGAGCCTTGGTTAAGTCTCCTGACTGTCCCTCTATCCTCTATTAACCTTGGTATAGCCTGGGGTGCTTGGTTCAAATGAGTTTGTTTTTATGTTCACGCTCAATGTAGAGTCACCTGTTTCACACAGTTAGGGGTAAGAGCTTAAACACTATGTCACCCACTTAAAGAAAAAAAAATTTCATGATTACTTGCACAGCTTTGGCAAATCGTTGTGACAATACTTTGATCACCTGCATTGTTTAATTGGAATTTGAGTTAAGCATGGAATTATATGTTTATTTTTTATTGACGGATATGCTGATGTTTTCTTTGTCGAACCAAACTGCCCAGGGTAGACCATATTTTGTTGCTATAGTATCGTAGCTTCTGTGTTGATTAATTTTAGGTGTAAACATTCTAGTCTTTAATGATTAGTGATTAAACTATCAGTTAATTTTAATGATTACTTAATAAGTTTTTTTAAAGTACTCTTATTAATTTTCTGTGTAAGCATGTGTGTGAATGTTAAAGTGAATGAGAGAATAGGCATGTCAGTGTGTGTGTGTGTGTGTGTGTGTATATGTGGGGGTGCGAGTGTGTTGGCTTTTGGTGTTCTGCATGGGTTTGAAAATGATTTATTTACTTAAATATTTTTATCCCATTTATAATTTTCAAAGTTTCATAGTGACTGAGATTGATGTGTGTTTTGTGTGTTGGAGTTGTGTTGTTCACTAAAGTTTATGGACCCATGAGCAAAATTCCAATGTTTTCTTAGAAAGATACTCCACCGAGGCATTTTTCTGTTGCTAAATTTTTTACTGTACAATCATGAAACACCACTAAAGCATGCATACATTGTACCATAATAGAAAATACCTCAAAGGAATTTTCATAAGAGACAGATCTTTACAGATATCTCAGGAGTTAGGCAATATTCGTACCACTTTCATCCTTCACTACCATGTAAATCATGTAAAGTCAACTGATTAATATACATCATGATGTCTTGTGTATGACACTTGGCAAACCTAGTGTTCATTTCAAACATGCTGCTTGGCATTACATTAATTTCTTGGTACCTGTAGTGTAAAAATTCTCAAGCACAGACAGTTTCACATTGTACATGCATGTAAACACAGTGTCCCATAGTTTGTTTTAATCGTCTTAAATAATGTTTAGTGAAGATTAATAATTTCTATAATTATAGCCAGTTTCTTCTATGTAGTTGCCTTGACAGGTCTAAGCTCCAGTACCATAGGTAGTCAGTCAAGATTTACTGTGTATGATAATACATTTGTAAATACTGTTGACTAAGTAAGTGAGATTTTAACACAGCTGAGGTAATGAGGGTCCCATACACACACCTCTAACTGATGATAGTTCCATTTATAGTATTTGGTTAATTAGTTTTAGTAGGCTTAGCAAAACCTTAAATGACTGAGATGTCTTATCTGGTGAATATTTTTGTATGCTCTAGTAAGGGTGCCTGGGTTGTGTACAGTTATTATATATCCACCCATTCCCAGAAGGTTGCTGGATGATGTAGTAACACTTCCAGAGAATGCACTTTTGTGCAAAAAGTTTTTAGCCACTCGAAATTGTAACATGAATCTCCACTAATAGAAGAGTCTTGAGGTCCAAAGCAAATTATGTTTTCATGGTTTATGCCTCTGGAAACATGACAAAGAATTGAACAATAAATGAAGGTAATTAATTTTGATTTCAAACGTGTCATGTAGTATAAATTTGACTTCTTTCCAATGATCTTGAACATTTAAATGGTTTGCATATATTCTACTTGATGGTTAGTCCCACTACTACACAGAATATTATATTTACAAATTTAGTATGCATTATGGGAGTGTGTCCAGTACGCGAGTATGGATGGATGTATGAATAATTGTGTGCATGTCTTATGTACTGCTTTCTCTCACTTGCTAATTATTTAATAACCATATAAATTAAATTATTTTTATATATTTATTTTTAATTTTTATGTTTTTTTAAGCGGATTCCTAAACATTGGTTTCATCATGAAGACACTGGTTATTTTGAGCTTCCCATTTGACATGACCCACTTTATTTTGGTGTACAATATGCTTCCTACCTGTCAATAGTCTTACAAATTGCTTGGTAGTCAAAATTATAGAGCCCTTTGCCCTTCCCACAGCTTTTCATCCCAGCACGATTTTCACAAATTTTTAAGTTGTTTAATTTCTTTAAGTTAGTTTTTTATTCAAGCAGTGTCTGTCATTTTGGAGTAAAAGTTTTGAATCCTTATTTTATCCTCTAAGTTTAGTTTTTTCAGTCTTTCATACAAACCTCTTTTGGACTGTCTGTAGAGTATTGTTATTATGTATACGTACAGTATATAGATATACATATATTCAGTATATACAGTATATACTTTTACTGCCCTCAACCTGAGCGCTGGCTTTTTCTCCCCCTTTTTATTTTGGCGTCTAGATAAACCACGAAAGTAAATAAAATTTCTTTCATACAGCCGCCACTTGTCCAAGGGAGGTTTGCGTGGAACCTTTCTATTCCAGTGTGTGTCTTATAGTCATAATTTACTTTTTATCACATTATTATTACTTGTCAGTTTTGTGATGTAAGTTAAGGGCATAATTAACTATGGTTTGTTTTTTCTCTCCTGTCCTTACCATCCCCTCCATCCTTCCTCCCACCATCCCTCCATGTCTACGCCATCTCTCGTCTGCCTCCATGTGACGACTCCATTCGGTGCTGGATGTTCCTGACACCATCGATTGCTCACACACACTGAATACCCACTTGAACTATGACAATCAACATTACACATGGTTTTTAAACACCATAAACACTTACATTTACTAAATGTACTGCTGTCATGCAATTACACACACACGCACTGTTGGGTACGGGAACACAGGTGCATCTCACTACGGAACATCCGTGACAATGAGGAGAAGGACTCTGCATTCCGTGGTGTATGCAACATGATCAGTGTTAATCCTGGCGGTGTTGTAGAGGACTTCATCTTCTTCTGTGATGCTATTGCATCGTGGATCAACCCTAAGCAAGACTTGAAAGAGATGTTCCATAAGGTAAGACTGGATTTTTTTAGGTGCAAAAATTACACGAATATCCCTATTATCCAGTGTGTATGGTGTGATGTTCGCAACTTTTTTGTAGTCTGAGATAATTAGATGCTCGAGATAAAAGCACATGCACTGAACGAGATTAAATATATATTTATTTAAAAGGATGCATTGTTCTCATATATAGTGTGCCAACATTTTAAAACCATTTATGTATTTTTCATTTAATATTAAAGGTGTACTATATAACCAACATATAATATAATTTTGGTTAATAGCAGTAATGGATAAAGTTTGATAACTGGATGATTTAAGAAAGAGAAACTTATGGTTCATACCAACTCTTATGATAGCAATGCTGCTCACACCCAATGCAGCAGAGTAGTGTTTGTTTATTATGAAAGTACTACTTAAGAGGAGTTTGCTGCATTGTAAGACATTTTATATTAATTCTTCACCTGGTTGCAGATCCTTCATTGCTTCAAGGAGCAAGTTGGAGAGGAAAATTGGAAGCGGTTCACAGAACAGTTCCCACCTCCTTTAAAGGAACGTCTTTCTCAGCACTATGGAGTGTGAACAGGTAAGCAATTTGGGAACTTGTATATCTTTACTATGATGACACTTGTGTTTGTATGATTATTGATATTCACAGTATTTCTGAATGTAAATATCTTTCCACAGGTGGATTCCTGTGAGCGGTGCTGTCAGAGCCCAGGACGAGGGTATTAGTGTCCTGGCCGAGCTCTGTGTTAGGAGGCCTGGGTGTGGCCTGGGTGGGGGGAGGGACACACTTCTCTCAGCCATTCCCCTTGCTTACCTGCCTGCCCACTTTCCCTCTGGCCTGCTGGACACATATGGCAGGGTGAGGTGAGGCAGCGCAAGATGGTGGAGGGGTGGCTGCCGCGCGTCGTGGAGGGAGGGTACCGCCGCGGTATTAGGTTGGGTGGGGTCCGCGGAGGGAGGGGGGTCGTCTGCCCCTGGTGGGAGGGACTCTGGGAGGGAGCTAAGTCCCCAGCACACCACAACACCACACCTGCCCACCTCCTGTGCTCTACCCACACCACTTGGTGGTGATGGGTAGCTGCAGCTGTGTGGGTGCACCACTTAGATGCTGCAACACGTCCCTGCCGTCTTTGTCATCCTGGCTCCAGTGCCAGGTGTATTTGTGCCGTGCTGTAAGATATGTACATAAGAGCTAGTTGTTAGCCCGGCTACTTAAAATCTGTGCCAAGCCAGTGGGCACCCATTGGCCATTGTGTTGCTGGGCAGTGACGTCGACGGTGGCACCTGGCAGTGTGGGGCAGGACAAGATGGTGGGGTGTGAGGCAGCGTGTGCCTCACTGCAGTACTACCACCAGTCTGGGCTTCCAGGACACAACCATAATGGTGCTACTTTAACTTGGTGTGAACGCAGCGGAAGGTGTCGGCCACACTGGCTGGCCGGGTGTCTGGACCGGTGGTTTTACTGCATCTTGCAGCTGTCCCTGACCATGTCTTGCCTCATGAGGCCTCATATCAGCAGCTGGGCCCAGTAAAGGCAGGGCAGGTTAGGGTGGTTGCTTTTGTTCTCCCAGTGCACACGTAGGACTTAATGGAAACGACTGTGATCATAGTGATTTCTTTGATTTTTGTACTGTTATGCAAAGTAAGTTAAATATCACTTATTTCCTCAAAGTTTACATATGAATCAGTAAGTGGGGTAAATGCTGTGCAATAGATTTTATCCTGATGTTTTGGATGTGGGGCGTTGTGAGGGGAGACTATTTCACAAACTGGGGGACTCTTCAGCTAACTCAAAGACGAGGGAGACTCCATACACTGCGTTTACCGGGGGACTTGGGAGGGCCGGTATTGGGGGCAAGGTCCTCGCGCGAACTTTTTAAACCTGATAAGCTACAAAATTTTTCTGTAGGTTTAAGAGCCAAAGAGTGTGTAGTTTGGTCTCACACTCACGACAAACAGAAACTTCCAGAGAGAAACATATCATATTTGTATACACACATACCAGACTCTTTGGTTCTTTTTCTCAGTGGGGAATAATGGAGGTTTAAAATAAAGTCGTATTGTATTTTAAGAGAACATTTCAGATCACATTTAAGCTAGGGGGGCAAATAATGTATAGGGGCAGTAATTTTTTTTTTTACTTTTTTTATCTTGCAATATATGAATTAGGGAACCATCGGGGGCAAGATAGGGCTACTTGCGATTTCAGGGGCACTGAATATTTTTTGGCGGAAACTAAAAATTGGGTCTTGAATCAAATTTGGGATGCGGCGGCAAATTTTGTAAGGGCCGCACTGGCGCTCGCAGCATCACACATTAGCTATGTTATTTTATGTTTTATACTATTGACTAATTGCAATGTGAATTGTAAAATTGTTCCCATTGTTCTAACATAGTTGCAGCCACAGTAAAATAGTAGTTGATAGGGTAAGTGGGATGTGGGGGGAGGCTCATTGTTTAATATCAGCTTGTTTTCAGTAATTGCTAGTGATACCATGATCTCTCAATGTTCTGAATCTGCTCCTGTGTGTTTCTTTCATTAGGGTAGTGATGTTCCATGCACCACCTAGCCATGAATTTGCACTGGCATATAAATTGGAGAGTTTAAATTTAATAATGATACTGGATAAGATTATCGGTTAAAAAAAAAAAATTGATACTCATATTGTTGGTGCCCTTGTATAACCAACGTGTTAAGCAAGTGGAGATTTAATTTCATGACAGTTTTTAATGTAACCTCATTAGGTTGCTTAAGTCACTGTAATTACCCAAACTGAGATAACTCAATAGGAAGTTACAAACAACCAGTTGACAATAGTTTTATGGTAAAGAAGGGAAGTTTGTGATTTCATGGTTAGACTAGCCAAGAGCATATTGAGGGTCTTGACAAATGTTCAGTTCCCTCCATTTTTCCAGTGGCACTTAAATGTAGAATAATTTTGACTTGGTGTCATCACATTTTGAAAAGCTCTTACCAACAGTGCTAGTTTGTGTGTTTCAGTCATCATTGCCGACTGTCTCATATTGGTCCTGGGGTAGTGTAAGCACAGACCAGAAGAGGATTGTACCTCCTCACCCACAGTCCCCTACCGCCTCCGCCAGTTGGGTAGAGTTGCAGCGAGCGTCGGTGGGGCCCAGTAGCGGCTTGTTTGGTGTACTCGTAGACAAAATACTGTCGGTAGTGTTGTTTACATTTGCAGTGTTTCTTGCATGCCCTCATTAACGAGTATCTAAACTACTGTCGTAAACCAGAGACTTCGTGTGTCGTGTGTTGTCTTACGGTTCGGCCAGTGGGCTACCCAGTTCAGTGCTTGAAAGTGGATTGGTCTTGAAAATGTTACTACCTCTGCTGATATCTGTTGCCTTCAGTGTGAATTATCTGTTGTTGATTTGTACTTATAATTCAACTTTATTTCATCCCCTGATATGACATTGTTGGGAGGGAAGAGGTGTAAAATATTGCTTGAATTTAAGTTAGACCTACATCCTGTGTATTGAAAATTAATAATTTGTTGTGATTTTACAAACATGCAATACCTTATTTAAAGGTAAAAGCCAAGCGAGACCATAATAGTCAGGCTTTTCTTCCCTCACTACAGCAGAGGTTTGTCAAGTTATGAAGGCAAAAAGTAACATGATAATCAAATAATTCATGACTACCCTAGAAATTAGAAGTGTACTGATTAAAGTTGTCACAGACAACTCAGTATTACTAACAATAGATAGAGAAATTTTAGGACATTACTTGGTATTGTTTCTTGTAACAAACGTCAAAACCTTGTGAAAGGAAATAGCGTTGGTGTAGCCCCAGGCCAGTGCCGTTCCTTGCTGCCCAAAATTTTAAATCAACATAAACAAATTGAGTCATCAGTAATCCTGTAAGCTTCATTTATTTTTTATTGAGACTCCACTTTTGAACCATAACATTTATTATTTTTCCACAACAAAATATCAGTTTTCTGTATCACAACAGCAAACTTAAGTTGGCTTAGGTTGCTGTTGTATTTGTATTTCAGATTGTTTAGTATCAACCCATCTTGCCATTCTCCTATAAAATTGGTACTTACACTGTATATACAGAAAGGTGTAAGAATTAATTATAACCTTATGAGTTTTATATTTTTACGATTATCTTCGAAGCTCTGTCTATCTGTATATTTGTCCTCAACTGTAACTGTGCCTTATATATTACCAGAAGTAATGTTGGAAACAATGTAATTTTCCCCCTGACAGTCAAGTGGTTTATTTACATTATACGCTCTTTTTGAACACCAGTTTTTTCTGCATGCCAAGTGTTGATAGTTGCGCCATCTGATCGGAGTCAAGTTTGTAGTCCAGTCCAGCTTTCTGTCCCACACTGGAAGTTATGTGGTGAAAGTAGCCCTCTTGCCATTACTGTACTTCCTCTCTGTACTTTATTTATTATTATTATTATTATTATAATTGTTTTTAATTATAATGAAACTTCACATCACGGCTGCTGAACGCCCACCAAGGGTCTCCATGTCTGGACATACATGCACTTACTTTTCATTGCTTTTTAAATGCTCATTCTGGCTTGGGGTTTCATGGGCATTGGGGGGCCAGCGTTACAGCGTCTCATTTAGGGAGTAATGTAATTTTCCCTGTTGGAGAGCTCTAGTGAGATGGAAGGAAGGAATAGGAAAGAGAGAGGCTGGGATGCTAATGGTGGAATAAGATGCTATAAATCACACCTGTTTCTAGTTGTCCCAGATTCTCAAAGAAATTGTACGTCGGTAATTTTTTGTCTCTGATTCTCGTGAACGAATAACTCCCGGCCAAGTGACTACAGGCTTGAGATAGGCAAATTCCCAACTAGGTTGTGTTCGTGTCATTTGGCAGTTAGGCAACATAGTCAAAGTCTCCCGTAGGCTCAGCTGCCCCCAACACTAGGAAAATTGGTTAGGCACAGGCAGCTAAGAACCAAGATGGGAGGAAAGGGTAGGTAGGCACAAACTGTGTAATATGAACCCAAACGTTCAAGCTAGGTTCAGTATAGGACCAGTAGGAGAGCAGGGAGGGTCAAAGAGCAGAAAATGTGTTGGTCAAGGCTAGGTAAAAGTTAGGACAATGGGAGGGTGCTCACATGTGCTCAAGACATGACCAGCTCTTTCCAAGTCACATCAAATGTAGTCATGATAAAATTTGCTAATCCTAAAATATACTCTTGTGGCTTGGTGATGCTGACGTGTTTTAGCGCATTATTAACGTAATTTTACCACTTAGTAATTTATTCAAAGCGGGAGTGTCAGGGTGGATGAGTGTGTAAGTTTGAATCTAGAATAAATATATATTTTCTGCGTGATTGAAGTTATACATTTTGTGACAAATTCGTGACTCTTGCGAATTTCTTTTAATGCGGGTCTCCTTCATTTCCTTTAGCTATTTTTTCCTGAACGTGCTCAGTCGTGATACAGAGTTATTACTGATAGTGGTTTATGGCCTTAACTAGTCATTTATATGTTAGGGACAATTTTAGGTTAATTTTTTTACAGTTTTTCCCCACAGATGTTATAATTATTATATAGGTAGGTGTTAGGTTAGTTTTTAAACTTTTATATATATTTTTTTGCTCATTTGCTGATGTTATTAGTACAAATAATTATTGTTGATATCAGTTTTTAATTAACTGTATTTTTTTCTCTTGCGTTAAACTATTTTTTGCGGGAGTTGAAATAGGAGCCTCTCTGTATGCGTTAATCCCATGGAAAACCCAAGCCAGAATATTGCTACTTTATTGGATGGTATATATAGTTGGAGTGGTATATGGTATAGTCATGTTATTTACTAGTTTATTAAGAATCTGTATGTTGGTTGCCACCTCTGCTGGTGTAAAGTTTATAACCACTGCCATTAATGCGTGATAACCCGGAGTGACTGAGCAGTCCTGTACAAATTGTTGGTCGTTTGCTGTGATAGGCGTTAAAAGGGAAAAAAATGTATTCCTTGTAAACTTCTTAATTTTGTAAAAGCCCATTTGTGATAAACAGTGCGTACTATATGGTCTAACCTGTGCACAAATATCTCTCTTTAGGCTTGTGGTAGCATTGAAGCAATCACTCTGCGGTTGCCCCTATGTCGTTATTTTATTTGTTAGGGACCTCGTTGATTGCCTCATCAGTCGACTGAGAGGCGTTATATTAGGGCGTTAGAACTTTCCTGCTCATTGGCTGTGTTAAGCGTTTTTTGTGTGCGTGCGAATACTAATAATTAATAGTAATTAAATCCTCGTTGCCATACCGATAGTGAATGATGTTGCGTCGCGAGTATTTGTATTATATTGTACATACTGTACTTGATAGTTGTAGGCCAAACTTTTCATTTAATCTTTAATTCCACTCGGTTGCCTCGTTTCCATTCCTTTTTGTTTTTAAGTCTTGCCGATGTTTATCACGTCATTCATTTGCATTAGTTTCCTGGATTGTCATCGTCATACATTCAAGTTCACTTTTACATCGTTTCTTAATCCTTTAACTCAGAATTTTCATCATTTTGCATGAATGCACTGTATGTTAGTATTTATTGTTATTGTTACCTGCCAATACAGTTGCAATACAAACTTGAGATATTGTAGTGTTTACCATTGTAGTACTGTGTTGTATAATCTCATTCATACACACATGAATTCCTTCGCATATTCGCGAAATTTTTTTAGATGTATGACTACAAGAATTTGTAAACTTCAATAAGATACAGTTAATATTGTTATCACTTTTATATAACTAGAGTCAGCTGTTAGTATGGCGCTGGTATTAGCTTTTGTTTGTAGATTCTTACTAAGAATTCCATGATGCTCAGTCCACGGGCCACGTTTGTTGACAGCTGGAGGCAGTTGAGATGCAAGTGACCAGGGTGGAAGGTAACCAACCACAGTTAAATTAAACTTTTGCACCTAATCACATTTGCAAACACTGTTGCCAAGGCAATTTATTTCCTGTCCTTAACATTGTTAATAGAGAAAGTATTAATATTAAAAAAAAGTTGAATGGTATGTGCATGTGTACAGTGATGTGGAAGACTGGTGTAGAGGCATTAGTGTTGGCCAGACTTCCAGAAGACCTGACCTTCCCTCAACTTAAGTATATTGTAGTATTGGCTAACCAGGTTAACCATGTACCATCATTTTGTGTGATCTTCCTTTACTCTATATACAGTTGTGGTTTGAGTGTCAGGTTGAAAGCTTGAGAAGGGTTTGATTTTCATATATATAAGCTAATTATTTAAAACTGTATGCTAATGCTTTTCCTTAAATGTTTTATGTGGATGTTTTAGTAGCTATTCTGATAAGGTATGAAAATATTCAAATGTATATTGGAGTTTGATATTTCGTGTATGCATTCCCTGTTTGAGTAGCTAACACTGCAATGTCAATAGTTTATTATTACAGTATTATTATTATTTTTTTTTATGGGAATTATATGAATGGATCAATGAAGATGAATTTGAAAACTTATTTATTTTGAAGAGTAGAATATAAAATCTTTATACTGAATTTCATGTTAAGTTCAAATTTTGCTTATTGTCTACTTTTGAGATCTGACTTTGATTATATAATATCTGTTACATATTATTATAGGGAAGGTCAGGAGCTAAGTGAAGGCAGTGGGTCATGAAAGAGGCTCGGGCTACCATCTAAACTTCATTTCTCTCGCTATGGCAAGTCCAGCGGGTCAGGTCATGGAGAAGGCAACAGAAGGGAAGGAGGTACAACTAAGTCACTGGGCTTTTAGGTCCCACCCACGACTCTTTAGCGGTCAAGCGACTATTTACTTAATTGCTCAGGGAAACACACTGCTTTAGGGTCTACTATATAAGGGATAATAGGTTTAAGGGGTGTTAGTACTAAGGGGAAGGTGCTGTGGGGGGAACTGCTAGTATTTATTGAGGGAGGGAATATTGATTGTAATACTGGGTAAAAGTTTACTTATCAAGGTTGTTAATGAAATATTAAATACTTGACAAGTTCTTAATATGACTGAAGACTAACGAGTCAGTTTGAGTTGGTAGTAAATTTTTAATGCCATCAAAGATTTTTTTAACCAAGGTAAACCAAACCTTATTTTTCTGGGGATAGGATACACAGGGAGGGTTTAGAATGGTGAGAGTCGATGGCCAGCGGCTAGCCCAGTCACTTGTTGCCTCCCTTTTGTTGCTTCCTGCCTCATCTGACCCAACCTTGCCCAAGTGAACTATAATGTGTTGTTACTAGTAGTGGTGCATCAAGTATAAATGGAATGGTCTACTCAAGTGGTTTTATTATTTACCTTTGTAGATACTTTGAAATATTTTGTGGAATATACAGGTTGAGTGAATAGTTGATGTCCTAATCATGAAGCAACTGAATTAACTAATTAGTAGGTGGCTGATCATTTCTATATTGAATTGGCTGTGATGGTTGGGTGGTCAGAGACCCATCCAGTCTAAGGTTCAGATTCTGATGGGCAGCTTGTGTGTCAACACTGCTCTCCATTTCAGTGAAATGAGTACCAAGGGTATCACCAGGAAAGATAACCTTGGTAAATGAGATGGCTTCACACCAAAGAGGCCTGACTGTCCCTTTATAGCAATAATTGTACTGGTAATGTCCACCCTTCTTGGGCCACCTAGTACTTGCTTTTAGTGCTAGGTCACACTACACTTTGTCACTGCTGCAGGGTTCAGGTCACAGTTCAGCATCTAAGTGACTGCCCAAATTTTCCCCTTTTAGCTCCTACAGAGTTGCCAGATGGGATAGAGGAATACTCAGTAGATTTTACCCCAAAAAAACAGTAGGTTGGGATAACTCCGGTAGATTTTCATTATAGCTCTTATGGTACTTTGATATATATATTTAAAGATGTAGGCCTACTGTGGGTATATTTAGATAAACAGCACATACGATGTATTCATATGTCAGGACAAAAATAAGTAGTATACTTTCACCTCATTTCTTCTTTAATTGGTTACGAACTTATGATTATAGTATACATTGATCAAGATACAATGCATTAGTGAAATGGAGATTTATTTTCTGCAACCTATACTGTAATGCTGTAGATTGGGCTGGTTGGCACTGCTGCAATTGAGGTTCAATAAAGGTTTTACATAGCGTAAATCTGTACTATATAGACTTAGATTCACAAATATTGAAAGTACACGAGGGACATTTAAATCATGGACCTCACCACCCAGCCCCCTTCACAAAACGATGCAACACGCTATTTGAGGCTATTTTTTAATTACGCCAAATATACCTTCCCAACAGCATATATATATATTCTCTAGAGACTTACAGGTGCGTGGGTGTAGGTGTTTGAGAAAGGTACAGCCCAGAAACCTGCCAACAAGTAATATTACCACAGATCTACCTTCGAGTGTATAAATTACACCATTTTAAAATATTAAGTACCGTATCTGAACAATCCCACCAAAAAATTCACAAAATAACTTGCAAGACACACCCACCCCACGTAGCCTTACTTTTTCCCTAGATTTAGGGAAAAATCCCAGTGGCAATACTGTATCACAAACGGCCAGAAACAAGACACGTTCTCTGACTTAAAATCGATGGAAATCTCAAAAATCAATCTCGGTAGGTCTGATCGAAAATCCAGTAGATTCATCAAATAATCAGTAGGTCTACCGAATTCTCTGTAGGTCTGGCAACATTAAGTTCCTATGCAGCCAGTCTGTTAAGTTGTTAACTCCACCCATATATAACTACTTTGGAAAAAAGGGAAATGGTTCTTGATGTGCAGGTCTGTTGATCTAATTACTGTAGTAGTTGTAGCCTACTTAGACAAGGTAACATTATTTGAATATATTGGATACTATATGCAAAGTAAAATAATTACAATTCCTGGTGAAATCAAAGTGTTGCTTGCCTTTGGTACAGTTTATTGTTAATGAGCCGACATGAATTTAGTAATTCTGTAGTCGGCACAGGCATGGGGCATACATAAAACACAATTTTTTTTATTCAAATATAACAGGTTTATTGATGAAATAAAAACATTTATAAATATTCCCTGATGAACATTTGATCCTTTACGCCTTGACCAACCACACTTCATTCCTGCGGCCCCAGAATTTGAGCGGTGGGTCATAGGCATTCCTGCAAAATAAAGGCAAGTTATTTAAGGTATGTTCTTCCTCCATTGTTAAACATTCACTTCCTCTTCATTAATTAAAGTTTGCAACTTCTCGGATCCGAGGATCTTTTATAAATCTCACTAAAACTGTTCTGCAATGACACTTCTATACAAACAGTAATCCGCAGGCTCTATACCACAGAGAGCTTCGAATTTCAAGTGACAAAAACAAACTAGTATGGATATATTAAGCTTGCCCCTGCGTGGTAAAATTGGAAAATTTGTATAAACTGGATTGAAAACTAGAAATCGTAGCAAACTAAATGGTTCATAGCTGACTGAGCCTACAGCTTTCTCAACAATTTACTATTCCCGTACATTAAATGCTAATGTATTCAAATAAATCAAAGACCCGTATAAAACTAGTATATTGCATGATTTACCTAATTCCAACTATTAGAGCCGGTGTCAAATCATGATAATGCTATTTCCACATAAATATTAATAGGCTGGTTATCCCCCTTTGTCAGTTTTCACGCTTTGGCTTTTGTTAAATACCACGGGTGATAATAATTCTTTGTGTATACCGATTTTGCAGACCTTATGAAGTTGCTATTGGAATTAGTAGGTGTTACGAATGTTGATTGGAATACTACTCTTTCCAATATGTGTATAAGAAGTGCAGGTATGTGTTGGCATGTATTATTTTCAATGAAGTGTAGACTATAGTAGGCTTCGTTAGGGCACTTGTTTATCTACTGACTTAACCAACGTAAAGTCACAAATAAATGGTTAATCTCGTAAACATTGGAAATTCATTGTAAGTGGCGATACCCCATGAAATTACTGCATTAGTAGATAATTTCATGGGATATCGCCACTTATAATGAATTTTCAATGTTTACGAGATTAACCAAACGTTCATCAAAAGTATACTATCCCCTAAAGTGGGTTCGTCACTTGTAATCTCTTCTACCTTGATGGTGGCATAACCGTACAAAAAAAAAAAAAATAATAATAATAATAAATAAATAAATCTAAAACACTTACCAGAAGGCAATGTTAGGATTGATGTTAATGTTTTCAGCTTGCACCAACCTAGTCAGTTCTGTTGCCTCTTCTTGCCAAGTATGTTCGTCTGATGCATACCCTCCGAACTCCCTGAAGGAAAAACGAATAAAACATTAATTTATATTTGAAATGTAAATCCAAATCAGCCAGCGGTAGTTGTTTATTTTATGTATGTGTGTATTATAGTATATGTAGCAGTAATATTATAGTATTTGTAGCAGTAGGTCAATATACACTGCAAGTCATTTTTATAACTTGTTGTCGAGATGCAGAACTATTCAGAGAGGAAACGAGTATGTGTGTGTGTCTTGGTAATCTAGGACAGTACAAAAAAATTAAAGTTATGTTAATGTCGCATACAAAAAATAACTATCATAACTCTTGAGACTGTCAGTAAGAGGTTGACACAGTACGTAGCCTAAACCCCCATTGGTTATTTATTATGAGCAAGAGCACTACAACATGCACCACAGGCCATGTACAGCTGGTCACACTCCCGCGAGGCACGTGAGGGACAAAGCGAGGATTTATATTTGACACTCCGTTTCTAAACTGTTAGGTAGATACGGAAGAAATGGAAGTGTGATAGTGGTATCAACACTTGTCACATGTAATATGAAGGTATTCCCATTTGCTTCATTTAATAAAGAACATTCTGGTTCATAATTCTTATTCAGTTATAGTGTAAGTATTTCACAACGTTTAGTGCTTGATAATAACCATTGAATACAATACGAATAAAGTATACAATAATGTTACCACGGTTGTTTTTGTGTTACATCATAATATTAAAAAGTTAATCTTACCTTTAATAATATTAATAATTGACACGAATGTCAGTAAATAAATAATTGATAATCAGGTGTATTTACGTACTTTTATTAAAGCTTCCACTCATTTTTCACCTCCCCAAGAATAATTTCTCACCTCTCTTGTATAGGCACCCCCCCTACCCTCCTCAAATCCCTCCATACTTCTCCCTCCCACCAGTGAATGGTTCGAGCCAGCAGAGTTCACTACTAGTGTTTCGGAGTAAATATCTCGGCCAACGTTGACAACGCTGGGTGGGCCTCGCGGGAGTGTGACCAGCTGTACGTTATTATAGAACTGCTATTATGGTTGTGTATGGAATGAGTGAAGTTACGTACGGTGTTGTTGTATTGAGTGGTGGTGAGTGTTGACTGTTGTGATTGATAGTGAACTATATAGTGATATTGGTGTTGGGTTTTGTGTGGTGGTGTGGTTGTATGATGCTGATTGGGTTTTGTGTGGTTGTATATATGGTGCTGGTTGAGTTTTGTGTGGTGGTGTGGTTGTATGATGCTGGTTGGGTTTTGTGTGGGGGTGTGGTTGTATGATGCTGGTTGGGTTTTGTGTGGAGGTGTGGTTGTATGATGCTGGTTGGGTTTTGTGGTTGTATGGTGCTGGTATAGGGTATGTGTATGGTTGGCTATGATGATGTGGCAGCTTCACCTATACTAGTTGTGGGCAATGTAAAAAAACAAACAAAAAAACTATCTGTCTAGCTGATGATGAAAGTATGGGTGTGTGATGCTACAATACTGGCGGCGTTATTACACTTGCACCAAACACACACACCATTATTAAAAGAACCATCACATATATATAGGAGTTATGACCTCACCATATCCGCCATATAATAGTTGCTTACGTTTACCATTGCTATGACGTAAATGCACCCACCATCAAAAAAGAGTATTGGTGAGTGAAGCAAGGATGTGTTTCTCGTGTGTGACTGTGTGTGTTTGTGTGTGTGTGTGACTATCTGTGTGTGACTGTGTGTGTGTGTGTGTGTGTGTGTGTGTGACTATCTGTGTGTGACTGTGACTGTGTGTAGTGACGAAGCAGTTTTGTATTGTGAATGGTCAGTGGGGAGGTACCACTTCCCTACTTCCTTTCAGTTTGCAGGAATCCAGATTTTGTTTTATTATTATTTACCTTGCCTAAAAAACGAGAAGGAAACCATTTCGATATTACATGAATTTCCCAGATGTAGCCTTTGATGTAACTACAAGATATCTATCTGCTTGTAAAGTAAATAAAATAGGAGGCGACAGACAGACAAACAACATACGATACGGCTCGATCCTGTTCTCTCACCGAAAAATTACCTCGCATTGTGGGTTTGTTTACGACACAAACACGCAGCAACATCAAGGTTACCATTCAGTCGCGGTCACCTCACCAACTTTCCAGAATATTTTCAGAGAACGTTAACAAGTATAGGAATGTGAGCCTATAAATTGTGGAGTAGGCTACACTTTTTTTTTTTTTTTTTTATTTAGGAACAAAACGAAGTAAAGAATAATTCTGTTCGTCCTCTCCGATGATCCGTTTTCTATTGTTTTATCTTCTATTATGTACTACTATTATACCCCAACACATGTGGTTCTTACACAGCCGAATCATACATATCCTTTGACAATTGTTATATATTACCAAGAAATTAGAGAGGGAAGGGAAGAGTAGAGTGGGGGGGGGCACACACATCACAAATATTTTATGATACAATCAGGCCAACCAACCACCCAACCTACAGCCTAATCTCACAGACTAGGCTATAATATAAGATTACACAGATTTATAAGAAGCTACACTGATTTCCTCACCTGGTAAAGACGGTCATGGCAGGTCTTGTGACGATGGAAACACTGGAGTCGATGGGAACGGGTGGGTTGGCTTGGTTCGTCTCGGGAATGAAGAAGCAAGCCTGCATGCTAAGCCCTCCAGCCTCACCTTGGCGTGCCTCAATGCTCACAGGAATCCCCATCACCAATTCCAGATCTGTAGGGGAGAGCAACGGTGAAGTGGTCGAATGATGGTTGTGTTGTGGAGAGGAATGGTGAAGTGGTCGAATGGTTATTGTATTGTGGTGGTTGGATTTGATGGTTGTGGAGAGGAATGGTGAAGTGGTCGAATGGTTAGCCTATTGTGTTGTGGTGGTTGGATTTGATGTTTGTGGAGAGGAAAGGATGAAGTGGTCTGTTTGTTATTATATACGTTGTTGTGGTTGTAATGGTGGTTGTGGAGAGGAAAGGATGAAGTGGTTTGTTTGTTATTATATACGTTGTTGTGGTTGTAATGGTGGTTGTGGAGAGGAATGGTGAAGTGGTTTATTTGTTATATTTTGTGGTGGTGGTGGTTTCTAGTGGTGTTACTGGTTAGGGCTGGAGTAACATATAGATGTATTGTTTGTTAATAGTTTATAGACCTGGTTGGATGTAATGTTGTTGGTGATGATGATGATGGCAGTGGTTGTGATGTTATTGGTAGTGGTAGTGGTGGTGGTAGTGGTAGTACGTAGTAATATAGTGGTGGTGGTGGTGGTGGTGGTGGTGATAGTCGTATTTAACTACTGTATATGTTTAGTGCTGATCCTTCCATGAGTGAGCAAAAAAAAAAAAAACACACACACACACACACACACACACCCTACATAGCCAATCCAAACACCATGAACAGGAAGGAACTAGGCTCATGATTTCAACACAAGGCAAGACAGAGCAGCAGCTAGAATCATCCATCTGAGTCAGCGTAACACTACAGTAGGTTACTTAATGAGTTCTAGAGGATCAGGGATGCATTGAGTGATTCGAGGAAGTGCAACAGCCAAATCCATAAGTTAAAGGGGTAGGATAGTGTTGACGGGAAATATCAAGCAACTCTCTCCTTCAAACTCTTCCTTTTCCTGGTATATTTTGGAGGAATCAAGGTGCTCCAATGTTCATAGCACAAGTGTTATTAATAGTACCCCCTTAAGAACAGAGTAAATAAATAAAATTAAGAACTATTAGGCTATGTCTGGTCGTTAAAAATTCTCACCAGTTATAATTGTAATTGTTGCTCTGGAGTTTTTCTGGGTCATTGTCGTTACGTGTGTGTTATTTTTATAAGGTTAGTGTGTAGCCTACTGTAGTATGTTTGTTTTCAGAATAATATATAATAGGTACAGAATTCTCTTTTATAAATAGGAATGTAGTAATGTGTACCGAACCAAAGTGCTAACATTATAAAAAAAAAAAAAAAAAAAACTAACAATAATCATAGAAAAATAAACATACACACAAAACTCACTTCTGTCGTTCTTGCCATCGATGTGCTAATATAAATAAATAAATAAATAGATAGATAGATAAATAAATAATAATAATCATATAATAGAAACACAAAACTCACTTCTGTCGTTCTTGCCATCGATGTATGCAAAGAGCCTGAGGAATACAGTGAGTTGACCTTCTCCAGGGTCTTGCTTGCTACACACCCATTTCTTCTCAGGGTACTGCCGCTCCTCATAGTCCTGTACAAGTCATGAGAGATGGTATAGAGAGGTATTAGCTTGGCGTACACACACACGTACAAACACACACACACCTCTTCTAACAGGGGGGGAGGGTAGCGGAATTAGTATGGCGTACACACACATACATATATAGTACACCTGGAGTGTGTTGTTGTTGGGTTTTTATTGGTAAAACAAATAGCCTAGTGTGCAGGGTCATTGGGTCAGTAAGGGACTCGCCAGGCAGAAGTCACGTAATCTTGTTTTCTCTCTCTCTCTCTCTCTCTCTCTCTCTCTCTCTCTCTCTCTCTCTCTCTCTCTCGTTAGGCTAGAACAAGATGGCTTATGCTCCTTTTTTTTCTTTTTTTTTTTACCTGGTGGAAATGTACCGGCTCCAATAATTATTTTCTTTTTGTTTGATAAGTGTAATGCATGAAGAATTTACACAACTAAGGTACAATACTAATCTACAACTTATTACTACTGAAATGTTCCTAAAACGTGAATCTAAGGTCATAAGGTTATATATATTCCATTAGCCTTGATTATTACTTAGAAGGTATAGGTGCGTTTTCGAAAGTACTGTGCATATATAAATAAAACTATGCTTACAATGTTTACCCCTAAATAAACTGCTGTTGATACTAACCGTTAATGTCCTGCGAGAACTGAACTTGATCTCTTCTTGCGTCTCGAACCCACGACTCACTGCGGTGAACTGTAAAATTTGTGTTAGTGGTTGAAATTAAAAGAACAATATAAATAACACGAGCTACTAGGCCTACTGCTGCTGCGTAATTATTACATGGATGTAATGGTTAGAGTTATATTATTAACATGAGCTCTCCGTGAGAATTTATAGTGATTTATATATCCATGGATGTAATGGTTAGAGTTATATTATTAACATGAGCTCTCCGTGAGAATTTATAGTGATTTATATATCCATGGATGTAATTGTTAGAGTTATATTATTAACATGAGCTCTCCCTGAGAATTTATAGTGATTTATATATCCATGGATGTAATGGTTAGAGTTATATTATTAACATGAGCTCTCCCTGAGAATTTATAGTGATTTATATATCCATGGATGTAATGGTTAGAGTTATATTATTAACATGAGCTCTCCGTGAGAATTTATAGTGATTTATATCCATCCACATGCAGAGGTGCCATGATAAATTATCCATCAACATCTGTCTGCACTTTGGAGGTGGAGTATGAAATGTATGAATGTATATATGTATGACAAGTGTTGCGTTTGTCTAGAGTCGACATGTGTAATGAATCATGTTGGTGTAATACTGACCACACTGGCTGCCCGAGCTGCTGGACACACTGTTGCCAGAACCACCACCACCAATAACAGTCCCCCAACTCGACCCTTCATCATCATCTTCAACAACACCTGCAACACAAAACAGAAAGGTGGTGTCAAACAAGGTTAATGTGTGCCGTCAACACATCTGCAACACACCTGAAACACTGTACAATATTAGGTTAGGTTAGGTTAGGTTAGGAAGGCTGTAACAACACAAGAAATAAGCCAAGGTTATAGTTACATCACTGTACTCTAAATAAAACTTGTAACACCACTTTAAGGGGGTGCGGGAGTAGGGGACAGGCTTGGGGGGGTGGGGGTTTGGGGGGGGCGGGAGTATGGGACAGGCTTGGGGTGGGTAGAAAGCCTGTCCCCTATTCCTGCACCCCCCTAACCCCCACCCCCACCCAAGCCTGTCCCCATATTCCCGCACCCCCCAAACCCCACCAAGCCTGTCCTGTCCCCCTACTCCCGCACCCCCTTAAGTCACCCCCAATCCACCATATCACTGCAGCACGGAATAAAATACAAGGAATAGAATACAAGGAACACAAATTAACCACACCAGACGCTATGACAAAAATATATGCATACAAAAAAAAAAAAAAAAAAAAACAGAAATATATAATCAGTCACTAAACTATAACCCAAATTTGAGAGATTTTTAAATAATTATCCTCAAATATACAGCTTAAAATCACACAATGGTCTTTCATGGGTATGTGAATGAAAGGGAGAGTGGGATGACCAGTAGACAAGAAAGGGTAGGACGAGAATATATAAACAGCAGTGTGTGTGTAAGGGGGGGGGGGGGTGCAATGGAAGAGAGTGAGTGAGATTTACCGTGTATGTAAGGGGGGGGGGACAGTGAGAGTGAAAGAAAGCAATTAACAGGGAGAGGTGAATGGAAGAGAGTGAGTTTTACCGTGTATGTGGGGTTGGGGGGGGGGACAGTGAAAGTGAAAGAAAGCAATTAACAGGGAGAGGTGAATGGAAGAGAGTGAGATTTACCGTGTATGTGGGGGTGGGGACAGTGAGAGTGAAAGCAAGCAATTAACAGGGAGAGGTGAATGGAAGAGAGTGAGATTTACCGTGTAGGGGTGGGGGGGGGACAGTGAGAGTGAAAGCAAGCAATTAACAAGGGAGAGGTGAATGGAAGAGAGTGAGATTTACCGTGTGGGGGTGGGGACAGTGAGAGTGAAAGAAAGCAATTAACAGGGAGAGGTGAATGGAAGAGAGTGCATGATGAGAGTTACCTAGCACCATGCCTATTATTGCTATCATGATATCCTTGGGTGAAGCAGTTTCCTGATATAACAGTTTGGCGGAATCAGTAAAATTAATTATATCCCTACAACAATTTTTTTTTTTTTTTTTTTTTTTTTACAGTCAAGACTATATTTATTTTTTGTAGAGCAGAGTAGAGTAGGTTATAATTATCCCATTAATGAAGGTGTCAATGTACTGCCTGCGGGGTTTTGTGTTTAATTAAGTAGAGGTAACGGTGATAGTGGTGGTGGGAATAGAAAGGGAAGGAAGGAATGAGATAGTGGAGCATAAAGACAATAATATATATACGCGACTTGAGGTATACGATAAAGAGAAAAGTTTACAGCTGGACCTTGACTTATTGAGTACAGTGTAATATAAGGTGAGATCTGAACGGACCGAGTGTCGTACCGTATCGTATTGTATCGTACCTGTATCGTATTGTATCGTATCGTCCTTGAGGTCAATAACTGCAACGTTCTCTCTCTCTCTCTCTCTCTCTCTCTCTCTCTCTCTCTCTCTCTCTCTCTCTCTCTCTCTCTCTCTCTCTCTCATACACACAACCAACAGAGCCACGTGAGGGAAGCCCTATCACATCCAGTATTGCCAATATTGGAGTTGAGTTGTAAATTGTAATACCACGGAATGTTGTTTGTTATTGTTGTTGTCTTCGTGTGCCTGTGAGATGTTGACCTTTTGACATCTGCTACCTTGAATTCTCTTGACCCTGCCTGCATGCCACCTTCACCTCAACACAATACGTACAATACTAACTAAGGTGCACAAAACTTCCTTCCTTCAATATGACTGATGAATTAATTACCTGTATTTCGAACGACAAGACACAACAGTTCGTCATCTAACTCAATTAAGTGTTGTTTTAGTCGTTCGAACCACATGCAGGTGATTCAGTTTTCTTGTGGCTGGCTGGGAGAACGAATTTTAGTGTACAGTTGTCTCCCAAAATTTCGAGACACTACTACCTATAGACTCTAGCAGGTAGTGTCTCGAAATTTTTGGAGGCAACTGTACCATAGAACGTAATTATTGTCACGACCCATAATAAGTGTTCAGTGTTGTTGTTGTTGTTTGGAATCATCTGACAGTCAACAGGTGTCGTAGTTTGACTGTTAAGGGAATCATTTTGTTCTGGGTGAATTGGAGGGACACTGATTCCTCCAAACTTTGCCATGAAACAGACGAGCTTGGTGTTACTAATGGAGGTTTCTGTTTCGTGGTATCGTTTGGAGGAATCACAAGCCCTCGACATAAAACGACCCCTTCAGTAGGCTATCTGACTTGTAATGTAGGCATCTCACGGGCCTTATTTCCTCCGTCCTGTGGTCAGTCTAAGGCTTCCTACGTCCTCCAACCCATTTTAAGAGGTGTAGAGAATAACTACTAATCTATGTGAGGTAAATTTAGCTATTGGCCGGAGGATGATGAACGGAAAACGGAGAAAATACTTGTGATAAACCCATAAGCAAACCCAACCAACCATAGGGACGGATGTTGACTTGTGCTATTCACATAATTATTATATATTCGTATACAACACACACTTATAAGGATTAGTGTTTTAGTACCCTATATTATACGAGTTTACGAGACTGCTCCTATAAGCTCCTATAGCTTGATATGACTTCTATATATAAGTAGGCCTATAGTTTATTATTGGGAATGAGTACTACTGCATACCTGTACGTAAAGAATACACACGTTTGACACAAGCTGCTACATGCTTTGTAGTTTAATAATCAAAATTGAAAATACCAACCAAGTACATTGTTATAATATTATCTTACCAGGCAATGGAGAACACGAGTAGGTATGGGAAGAGAAAGGCTTAATGTCACTGAATGAAGGAAACTGCAAAGAGATAGTTTAGCTAGATATATTCAGTGAACGCAGCACGGCAACAAGCCTGAGTATCCCCTCCCTTTGTTGGCGGTGCACTGAGTTGTGTTGCATTCGTTTGACGGTATATATAGCCTAGTGCCTGGTGGACTGACTGGCTGGCTGGCTTAGGAGGGGGGCACTTCCACCAGGCTCTTCTTTAGTTCCTATTCATTTCTTTTCCTGATTCTTGTGTGTCCTTGGGCAAATTGTCTTCCAGCTTTACATAATCATACCCCGACGTGCATGTGTTTGGATACAGGAAACATAGTCAGACAATTTCGCATGCATTATTTTATTCAATTGTTTTATGTAGGTACTTATTGATAATTTCTTATTTTATTTTTTTTATCTTCCTTTCTTTTGAACGATCTTAGCAGCAGGACAACGGAGGAAAAATAATAATAATGATGGTAATAAAGAGTTAAATAATTAAAGAAGGTGTTTGGTTACCTGCAATTTCATCTTGTTTATATTTAGAACAAGAATCTAATATACTGTATTAATTAAAGTCTTGCACAGTTTTTAATGAAGAAGGTAATATAGTATAGGGTAGTATAGTAAAGAACAGTGTTGATGGTAAATCTGCTGGAGCAACCGATTGATTCCTCCAAACTATATATTCCAAGTAACAGGCCACCATTATTTTGGTTCAAAGAAAAAGAATGATAATGTGTTCAGTGTGTCGTTAGTTACTATTTCCCAAGACCTGAACTGAGACTGACTGACTGACTGACTGATTGACTAACTAACTAAATGGCTGACTACCTAACTAACTAACTGACTGACTGACGGACTGACTGACTAACTAACTAACTAACTAACTGACTCAAGTGGCGAGGAGTATAATTAAATGAAACAGGATAAGCGTTGTGAGTATGTCAGATGATTCCCAACAACAA
The DNA here is from genome assembly GCA_033782935.1 of Petrolisthes cinctipes. Lineage (NCBI taxonomy): Eukaryota > Metazoa > Arthropoda > Malacostraca > Decapoda > Porcellanidae > Petrolisthes > Petrolisthes cinctipes. The sequence goes on along the minus strand of JAWQEG010000450.1, from coordinate 9,217 downwards.
CAACAACAACACCCGGATATATATTATGAGTTATGACTTCACCAACTATACATTTACAACATTATTCGTGTGGTTCGTCTCATTCAGAGGTGTTGCAGGACTAATGGGCGTGACTGTACACTTATCATGCACGTATGTACAGTTGGGGACAGCTGTCCCCTACTCCCGCAACCCCATAAATCCCCCCAAGCCTGTCCCCCTTATTCCCGCACCCCCTTTAGTGTATCTGTTTCATGTGACCGCAACTGTACAGTAATATAACCAAAACTATTAATTAACCAACAGGTATAAAGAATGTCCACGAACACCACAAACTCATAAAATTAAGCCTACATAGAAGAATAGCAAGTGTCAGAATTACATTATATATTATTATTATTATTATTAATATTACTGGTATTATTATTATTATTATTATTATTATGATTAAAATTATTACCGGTATTATTATTATTATTATACGTAAGGACGGTTTTCGATCTTCTACGTTCAGTCACTAACTATAATAAGTATATATCCAGGTGTTATTGAACTTTGGAATCATGTTTTGTTGTTTTTTATCTAGAGTCAATGTTGCAATATATTATTACGATTATAAGTGATGAAACAGCAATAAAGAGTTATATAGATATTAAGGTGGTAATTCTTTTATGTTACATTAGAGTGCCTTGATGATTCCTCCAAAGTATGCCAGGAAACAACAGGACCAGAAGAGCGAAAAAAATTAATAATGGTGTTCTGTGTTGCTTGGAATAGTTTGGAGGATTCAGTTTTGCTCCAGATTTACCACCAACACAAAATTTCCCTCTTCTCTTATACTCGGGTTATAAGGCGTATGTATGTACAGTCGTGGTCAAAAATAATCATCCATATAGGGGTAACTCACGTAATATTTTGACATCTTCCCTCTGTTCCTTAGTTGATAAACTTTCCAATAAATAGGTTAAGTACCATCTTTTAATTGACTACAAGCAGCTACGCATTACTCAAAACAATAACATCATAGGTGAACGTGAAAACATTAGACAGTAAATTATTTGAGATACCCATATATGGATGATTATTATTGACCGCGACTGTATAATATTATGGACTGTAAAATAATAAAGAAGCGTTTTCCTTGACCTGAAGAAGCAACAAGAAACATGGAGTAGCAATACCTGTTTCTGAATTTCTCTCTCTCTCTCTGTCTGTGTGTGTGTTCCTACCTATATTTGTATCTTTATAGGATTGAGTCAAGCTCGTTATATCCCGTATTTTAAAACCCAATTATCATTTTTTGTGTGTGTGTGTGTGTGTGTGTGTGTGTGTTCTTACCTATTTGTATCTTTACAGGATTGAGTCAAGCTCGTAATGTCCCGTATTTTAAAACCCAATTATAATTTTGTGTGTGTGTGTGACAACCAATAACAAGGATAATAATCATGAGTACTATACCTTATAATATATGTGTTGCCCTCCTTTAATTTTACACAATACACTCACAAGTTTGGAGTACAGTACACCACTTCCTGAATGTTTTCGTGTGTTTACTCATACAAGCAGGAAATACAGTAGGTCTAGTATATACCAGGATATACCAAGATATATACTTCGCTTCTTGGCGGAATTGATAAAGGAACGTCTATAGTTAATTCCAAAATCTCTCTTGATCTTGGTTATATCTACGTTATTTCCTACTACTTAGCAAGGACAAGACCAAACCCATGCTACCTAGACCGTGGTTATTTCTTACTGTCTGGCCAATCGGTGATCTGTTAAGGTGGTAATTCGTTTTTGGTACATTGGAGTGCCATGTTTCCTCCAAAATATGCTAGGAAACAGGACCAGAAGAGCAAAAATAATGGCGTTCTGTTGCTTGGAAGAGTTTGGAGGATTTAGTTGCTCCAGATTTACCAACACCAAACTTCCCCCTTTGATCATGGATGGAAATTGGAGGCTTCTTCTGTTTCCTCCCGACTACGTGTTTCACGAAAGACTCTTCTTCCATATAGGTGATGTTTCGTGGCAATATTTGAAGGACTCATTTTATCTCCAATTGTCTGACAACATCACAGAGTCCATTAATTCTTCCAAGGGCAGACAGAAAGTAGGTGTGTTACTATACAGAGTTCTTTTGTTCCTAGTTACTGTCACGGTCAAAAATCCTGCAATGGGTGTGTGAAAGTGAGCCATGAGAGTATATATATCTTATGAACCAATATTACAGAGACTAACAGTTCTTATTTACTCACAATCGGAGAACCGAAATAACACAATGGAAAGTGTAGATAAATGTATTATTATATACTTCCCGGCACACAGATCACAAATACAACACTAAAATAATACAACACCACTTCTCTTTGGGTAGTACCAAGATCTAGAATACCTACTTATAGATCTTGGTTAGTACAATAGTCGGTAAATGAGAGATACGAGGGAGTGTGTGAGCACTATAAAGAGTAGCCTGGTGAGAATGGGTGTGTGTGAGAGAGCGTCAGAGAATGGGTGTGTGTGAGAGAGCGTCAGAGAATGGGTGTGTGTGAGAGAGTGTCAGAGAATGGGTGTGTGTGAGAGAGCGTCAGAGAATGGGTGTGTGTGAGAGAGCGTCAGAGAATGGGTGTGTGTGAGAGAGTGTCAGAGAATAGGTGTGTGTGTGTGAGAGAGTGTCAGAGAATGGGTGTGTGTGAGAGAGTGTTAGAGAATGGGTGTGTGTGAGAGAGCGTCAGAGAATGGGTGTGTGTGAGAGAGTGTCAGAGAATGGGTGTGTGTGTGAGGGAGCGTCAGGCAGGTGAATGGAGAGCAGAGGTTAAATCCCAAGGTAAATCCCAATGGTAAATCCTATAATTGTCTGTCTGGGTGTGTACAGTATATTGGTGAATGTGGCTTGTAGTGAATGATTCTGTGTATGCATTCACGACCAGACCTTAGATATAAATTATAGTCTATACGTTTTTTGCATACAAACCAGTCAATGTTTATAAGTTACACATATACTGTAAGTACATAGTTGTGTATGATATATATATAGCCAATATATTGTTGCCACACACACACACACACACACTATGAAGATATACCGGTAGGAAATATGTTTTGTAGCACAGGATGAAGGGAAAAGTAATAGGATACTCAAATGTAATAGTCATACTCCAAGACAAACTACCCTCGTAAAACATATTATTGTACCTTAACTCGAAGCAGGATTGTTTTTTTTTTTTTTTTTTTTTTTTTTTTTTTGTGTGTGTGTGTGTGTGTGTGATAGCAAAAAGTCGCGTCACTCATAGATGTGGGTAATATCTCTCTCTCCCTTCCAAATCCGATGCCATTACCGAGTGTCTGATTGGTTAATGAGAGAGAGAGAGAGTACATACAGAGATAAATAATATATGATTTAGGATGCAAATGACTAAACTAAATTGTTGAAGACCCACCCACACCACCTTAAAGGGAAATACTATTCTCTTGTTGTTGTTGTTGGTGAATAACTCCATGGTGGGTAACTGATTCCTCCAAAGTATAACCACGTAACAACAGATCCCCTCTTAGAGTACATACATACCAGTGAAGGAGTCTGTCTGTTTCCTGGCATGCATATAATTATAGTTTGTAGGAATCACACACAGACGTTCTAATTCACTAACAACATATCCCTTCTCATAGTATAATTGAAGGAGTCTGTCTGTTTCCTGTCATGCATATAATTATAGTTTTGTTGGAATCGCACACAGACGTTCTAATTAACTAACAACATATCCCCTCTTAGAGTACTGTATTACCATTGAAGGAGTTTGTCTGTTTCCTGGCATGCATATAATTATAGTTTGTTGGAATCACACACAGACGTTCTAATTCACTAACAACTTATCCCTTCTCATAGTATAATTGAAGGAATCTGTCTGTTTCCTGGCATGCATATAATTATAGTTTTGTAGGAATCACACACAGACGTTCTAATTCACTAACAACATATCCCCTCTTAGAGTACTGTACCACCATTGAAGGAGTCTGTCTGTTCCTGGCATGCATATAATTATAGTTTGTAGGAATCACAGACAGACCATGTAACAACAACAATTACCAACAACAACACAAATCAATCTTGAGTCCAGGGTCACTTGTTGTGATTTATTATTATTGTTTTGTTTGTTTGTTTGTGTGTGTGGGTACATGACCTTCCAATTCCTTATATATATTATAGTGAGGAACAGTTAGATAGTCTCTCCTATTCTGCTGGTTAGTGCTTGGTGGTTATTTTGGGCAAGTAAGCAGAGGGAGGATAGATGGGTGGCGTGTGAGGAGGGAAGTGCGTATTGGAGAGGAGGAAAGTGCATGTTGGAGAGAAGGAAGGAGTGAAGGAGGGGGAGGGAAGTGCATATTGGAGAGGGGGAGGGGGTGGCGTGTGTGGAGGGAAGTGCGTATTGGAGAGAGGAAGGGAGCAGCATGTTGGAGAGAGAGAGAGAGAGAGAGAGAGATTATTGTTGAAGGAAGGTACTACCCTCGCAATCCAAAATATGTATCCATGCAGGCTTTGCTTCGAATAGCCTTGAACTTGAACTAGTTTGGAGGTATCAATTGTTTCAGATTTACGAACAACACTCTATAGATAATATCCCCCACCATCACATGTTATCCTTCCTTCCTTCTTTCCTTCCTTCCCCGCCTTCCTTCCTTCCTTCCCCTCCTTCCTTCCTTCCCCTCCTTCCTTCTTCCTTCCTTCCTTCCTTCCTTCCTTCCTTCCTTCCCCTCCTTCCTTCCTTCCTTCCTTCCTTCCTTCCCCTCCCGCCTTCCCTCCTTCCTTCCTTCCTTCTCATCATAGTCCCTCCCTCCACCACAGCTCCTAAAATTTTACTCATTTACAAGACCCAATATCCTACACCTTCTGACCTTCAAGTAAGACCACAAAAACAAACCTGCTGATCTCTTATTCCCTGCTATAATATCTTCAACAAGATATTATAGCATTATATTTTTATTATTATATTTTTGTCCCTGTACGTTTACCTCCAGGGATTTTCATGAAATACAATGAATGTCTTCTTTAACTTAATTGAGCTGCTTGGTCTGTATGTTTCATGTCAAAGCTTGGAGGAATCAGTAGCCTCCAATGTATGTACCAAATGTATGTATGTATGTATGTATGTATGTATGTATTACTCCCTTGAAAACATAGTGTGGGTAAATTGAATAGTATTAAATAAAATATATACATAACGAGAGAAAATATAAAAATTATCTGGTAAAAGTCAGGAATGTAGAGAATGTCATATATCCACCACACACACACACACACACACATAGACATACACACACACACACACACACATAAACAAGAGACGTGTAGTGTATAGTAATGAAGTGATGCAATAGGTGAGTAAAAGTGGAGTGAGTTCTTGGGTACAGTACATGTATATAAAAAGTTCACTCCCCCCGCCCCCCCCCCCCCGCTGAAGTCCAAGTGAAAATCCTGACTCTTAGAAGTTTTTGTGTATACGTAAAATACCGGTATATATGTCTTTTTTTTTTTTTTTTTTTTTTTATTTATTGGATTTTTTATAGCTAGTTCCTTTTCTATTTTCAGCTGTCCCTCCTTTCATTCTCTCTCCTTTTTTTTTTATCCTTCATACTCTCTTCCTATTTTCAGCTGTCCCTCCTTTCATTCTCTCTCCTTTTTTTTTTATCTTTCATACTCTCTTCCTATGTTCAGCTGTCCCTCCTTTCATTCTCTCTCCTTTTTTTTTTTTTTCCTTCATACTCTTTTCCTATTTTCTGCTGTCCCTCCTTTCATTCTCTCTCTTTTTTTTTTATCTTTCATACTCTCTTCCTATTTTCAGCTGTCCCTCCTTTCATTCTCTCTCCTTTTATTTTTTATCCTTGGATCTTGTTGTCCCTCCTCCCTGACTTCTATTTCATTGTGGTACAAGATGTGTAATATACTGGGTAACAATATACTTTTGGTACATCAGAGGGCCTTGATGATTCTTCCTAATTATGCCACGAAACAGATCTTAGTCTAACAAAAATAATGGTGGATTGTTGTTGATTGGAATAGTCTGGGGGAATCAGTTGCTCCAGATTTACCCTAATATATTACCCTTAAATTAATCTGACCCAGCTTATCACAGAAAAGTAAAAAAATGAGTATAGATATTTGACGATTGATACGACTGTCATTAAGGAGGAAATTTTGTGTTGGAATAGTTTGGTTGAATCTGTTGCTGTTTGTTTTTTTAGTTGGGTTGAATCTAATGCTGTTTGGAATAGTTTGGTTGAATCTATTGCTGTTTGGAATAGTTTGGTTGAATCTATTGCTGTTTGGAATAGTTTGAATGAATCAGTTGCTCTAGATTTACCAACACACACACATGTACAGTCGGTAAAAAAAGTATCAACACCACCCTTATGGACAGTGATATGTAGTGTTGGTGTTCCTGATTACAGATAAGCCACTCAGACACTTTCAGTATTTAATAATAATGAATTACAAATAGTAATTCACTTATAATTCTTTCCCTAATTAAAGAATATTAAAATTTTCATGAATGGTAATACAAATTAGGTTTGGTAATGAGGCCAATTTCAAATCTGGCAACCCACACATCAAGAGTACCAACCTTACTGTACAAGATTTTTTAATTTCAATGTTAGGGTGGTGTTGATACTTTTTTTGCCGACTGTACTTATATATAGGCTACCTCCCCCCAGGTTCTGTAGAGGGGGTCAAGGAGGGAGGGACCTTCAACATTATAGCTGCTATGCTGTGGTATATATATAGTGGTTTTGGTCAAGGGCATACAAGTGAGTTCATCCCATTATAGGTACATTTCTTATATCCACTATACTATGAAATATACAAGATGGGGAACGGAGAGAAAGGGAAGGTAAGATTGTGAGATGATAGAGAGATACAAGATGGGGAAGGGAAGGGAAGGTAAGATTGTGAGATGATAGAGAGAAGATTGTGAGATGATAGAGAGATACAAGATGGGAAAGGGAAGGGAAGGGAAGGTAAGATTGTGAGATGATAGAGAGATACAAGATGGGGAAGGGAGGGAAGGGAAGGTAAGATTGTGAGATGATAGAGAGAGATATTGGTGCTGATAGAGAGATGATTGAAGAAGATATAAATGGTAGAAATGGAAGGCAGGGTATATGATAGAGAATTAAGATAGATGGTAGAAATGGAAGGCAGGGTATGGTAGAGAAGATAGATGGTAGAAATGGAAGGCAGGGTATGATAGAAAAGATAGATGGTAGAAATGGAAAGCAGGGTATGATAGAGTAGATAGATGGTAGAAATGGAAGGCAGGGTATGATAGAGATGATATAGATGGTAGAAATGGAAGGCAGGGTATGATAGAAAAGATAGATGGTAGAAATGGAAGGAAGGGTATGATAGAAAAAGATAGATGGTAGAAATGGAAGGCAGGGTATGATAGAGTAGATAGATGGTAGAAATGGAAGGCAGGGTATGATAGAGTAGATATATAGATGGTAGAAATGGATGGCAGGGTATATTATAGAAAAGATAGATGGTAGAAATGGAAGGCAGGGTATATGATAGAAAATATAGATGGTAGAAATGGAAGACAGGGTATGATAAGAATAATGTGCATGGATAGAAAAAATGGAGATGAGGTTAGTTATAGGGAACAAAAATAATGGTTAAGGGAGGTAATTAATTCTTTTTTGGTACTTTGGAGGAGTGCCTTGATTCCTCCAAAGTATATAATATGCTAGGAAACAACAGGACCAAAAGAATAGCAAAAGTAACCTAATGGTGCTGTTCTGTTGCTTGGAATAGTTTGGAGGATTCAGTTGCTCCAGAATTACCAACCAATACAAAACTTCCCCCTTTTTAAGTTGATAGAATGGGGGGGAAGGAGGGGAGGGAAGGGGGTGTAACTATAGGAAGATTTTAGAAGGTATAGGGGGAAGGGGGGGAGGGGCTGGAGGGGCTGGTGAGGGGGTACTGTATGGGATAAGACATGTTTAGGGGTCAGCAAAAAATGTATAAGGGACAGGATGGATGGTAGGAAGGAGGGATGAAAAGTAGGAAAAGAGTTGTGAGGACACGTATACCCATTGTGGAGGAGGAGGAGGTGGTGAAGGGGGAGGTAGGAGGAGAAGGGGTAGGTAGGAGGAGAAGGGAAGGAGAAGGAAGGGGAGGAGAGGAAGGAGGAGGAGGAGGAAGAGGAAGGGGAGGAAGAGAAGGGAAGGAAGAGGAGGAAGAGGAAGAAAAGGAAGAGTAGGAGAAGGAGAAAAAGGAGAGGAAGAGGAGAAGGGAAGGAAATGAGGAGAAAGAGGAGGTGAAGGGGGAAAAAGGCGAGGAAGAGAAGGGAAGGAAGAGGAGGAGGAAGAGGAAGAAAAGGAAGAGGAGGGGTAGGAGGGGGAGGAGAAAGGAAAGAGTAGGAGGAGGAAAAGGAGAAGGAGGAGAAGGGAAGGAAAAGGAAGAGGAAGAGGAGAAGGAGGAGAAGGGAAGAAAAAGGAAGAGGAAGGGGAGAAGGGAAGAAGGATAGGAGGAGGAGGAGGAGGAAGAAGAAGAGGAGGGGGAGAAGGAGGATAAGGTTGAAGGGAGCTTTAACCTTGGAGGATAGGATAAGACAAAGGGTAGGGAAGGAGGTAAGGACAGGAAGGATGGATGGATGGATGGAATGAAGGATAAGAGTACATGTTGAGGATTTAACCACCTTGAAGGATGAGGAGGAGGAAAAGGAGGTGTTTGACGAGACCTTGGACGGACTGGACCTGCTATGTGTGTGTGTGTGAGTGTGAGTGTGTGTGCGTGTGCGTATGTGAGTGTGTGTGAGTGTGTGTGTGAGTGTGCGTGTGTGTGTGTCCCAAGATAGCGTGTGTGTGTGTGTGTGTGTGTGTGTGTGTGTGTGTGTGTGTGTGTGTGTTTTGAGCGAATTCCTTACGCAGAATATGTTTTGAGCTTGTTACTAGGAGATGATAATTATCTATACCCAGAATATATTTTGAGTTATGTATTACCAGTTTCGATACACGGAATGTTGTTGTTTGACTGTGTAACTAACTAGGAGGCAACTTATAAATAATAGGCTAGTTGCTGAATATCATACTAGCCATGGCCATACTATTCCTTGGTCATGATACTAGCCTTCATCTTTATTCCTGTCGTGTGGAGAAAAATAATGGTGTGGTCTGCTGGCTGGTTATTTGGGAACTTTGCCAAAAAAAAATAGTGTTAGCTCAGACGTTGCATGTAGTACAA
>JAWQEG010000449.1:865000-897235 GCA_033782935.1 Petrolisthes cinctipes | reverse complement strand
CTTCTTTATCTTCATTGTCTTCTTCTTCTTCTTCATTATCTTCTTCTTCTTCTTCATCGTCTTCTTTTTCTTCATTGTCTTCTTCTTCTTCTACTTCATTGTCTTCTTCTCCATTGTCTTCTTATTCTTCATTGTCTTCTTCTTCTTCATTGTCTTCTTCATTATCTTCTTCTTCTTCATTGTCTTCTTCTTCTTTGTCTTCTTTTTCTTCTTCTTTGTCTTTTTCTTCTTCTTTGTCTTCTTCTTTGTCTCTTCTTCTTCTTCTTCTTTGTCTTCTTCTTCTTCTTCTTTGTCTTCTTCTTCTTCTTCTTCTTTGTCTTCTTCTTCTATGTCTTCTTCTTCTTCTTCTTCTTCTTTGTCTTCTTCTTTGTCTTCTTCTTCTTCATTGTCTTCTTCTTCTTTGTCTTCTCCTTCTTGTTCTTCTTTGTCTTCTTCTTCTTCGTCTTTTTCTTCTTCTTTGTCTTCTTCTTCTTCTTTGTCTTCTTCTTCTTCTTCTTCTTCTTCTTTGTCTTCTTCTTCTTCTTCTTTGTCTTCTTCTTCTTTGTCTTCTTCTTCTTCTTCTTCTTCTTCTTTGTCTTCTTCTTCTTCTTCTTCTTTGTCTTCTTCTTTGTCTTCTTCTTATTATTAATATTGTTATTGTTATTCTTCTTATTATTATTAATAATAATTAATGATAATGATAGTGATAATAATAACAATAGTAATAATAATAATAATAATAATAATAATAACAATAGAAATAATAAAATAATAATACTGTAATAAAATAATACCGTAATAATAATAATAATAATAATAATAGTAATAGTAGTAGTATTAATAATGATGTTAATATTATTGATAGTAATATTAATGATAATAATAATAAAAGAGAGAGTAAATATTAATAATAATAATAATAGTAATATTAATAATGGAGAGAGAGAGAGAGAGAGAGAGAGAGAGAGAGAGAGAGAGGAGAGAGAGAGAGAGAGAGAGAGAGAGAGAGAGAGAGAGAGAGAGAGAAGAGAGAGAGATTATAGGGTCTGTTTTGTTGCCCCGTGTGGAGGAATCAGTAAGCTTCAATTCAACCCACTCATTACATACACACAGACAAAAGAAAATGAGAATATTGTGAATCCAACAGGAAATATGTATGTGTGTGTGTATGTGTGTGTGTGTACACCACTGAATTCTGTGTTGGATTATGTGTGTGTGTGTGTGTGTGTGTGTGTGTACCTCTCTGAGTTTTCTCTTGGGTAATGTTTCTGTATGTGTGTGTGGTGTGTGTGTGTGTGTATTGTATTTCACTGAATACAGTTATATTAATACAAGCATATACATTATGTACATTAGGTGTGTACACATATACACATAATGTACATTAGACTAGGCCTGTACACATATACACATTATGTACATTAGACTAGGTCTGTACACATATACACATTATGTACATTAGACTAGGTCTGTACACATATACACATTATGTACATTAGACTAGGTCTGTACACATATACACATTATGTACATTAGACTAGGTCTGTACACATATACACATTATGTACATTAGACTAGGTGTGTACACATATACACATTATGTACATTAGACTAGGTCTGTACACATATACACATTATGTACATTAGACTAGGTCTGTACACATATACACATTATGTACATTAGACTAGGTCTTGTACACATATACACATTATGTACATTAGACTAGGTCTGTACACATATACACATTATGTACATTAGACTAGGTCTGTACACATATACCACATTATGTACATTAGACTAGGTCTGTACACATATACACATTATGTACATTAGACTAGGTCTGTACACATATACACATTATGTACATTAGACTAGGTCTGTACACATATACACATTATGTACATTAGACTAGGTCTGTACACATATACACATTATGTACATTAGACTAGGTCTGTACACATATACACATTATGTACATTAGACTAGGTCTGTACACATATACACATTATGTACAGTCGCAGCACATAGTCAAAGAACAGACTTCCCTTTACACCCTGGTCAAGGACTATATGCCATAACTGTACTGTACATTATACTAGGTCTGTTTATGAATGTGTAATTATCATAATGTAATATTACAGGTGGGAATAGACTGGATGAGGGTGACTGACACCACACCAGGACACAACCAGACTATACAACAATACAACTGTAGTCGACCACTGTCTCACCATCCTAACCTTACCATTACAATTAATTGTGACAGCATTTATAGTTTGGAGAAACCTAAGGAGTGTGGTACAGTGAGTCAACCCTGTCCCATTGGTGAGTGTAACCAAACTTATCTTATACACATATAACATACAACCTGACCTATCACACACACACACACACACACACACACAGGGGGAAACAATGTCAACTACTCAGTGGTTTACACACACACACACACACACACACACACACACACAGATGAAACACCAACCAAATAATATAACTCATTGGTACACACACACACACACACACACACACACACACAGTGGGAAACAATGTCAACTACTCAGTGGTTTACCACACACACACACACAGGGGGAAACAATGTCAATTACTCAGTGGTTTACACACACACCACACACAGGGGGAAACACCAACCAACAAATAACTCAATGGCTTACACACACTCACATACACACACACACACACACACCTCATTGGTTTACTCACACACTCACACATATACATATAATTGAAAAAAACCAACCAACAAATAGCCCAAGGGTTTACACCACACACCACACACACACACATCACACACACACACATCAACTAACAAACAATTCATTGGTTTACACCACACCACCAAACACACCCACACATACCTACACACATACACACACACACACATCAAATAATAGACAACTCACTGGTTTACCACACCCACACATCAAATCTAATAGACAAACTCATTGGTTTACACACACACACACATACCTACACACACACATCAACTAACAGACAACTCATTGGTTTACACCACACACACACACATACCTACACACACACACATCAACTAACAGACAACTCATTGGTTTCACACACACACACACACACAACACACACATACCTACACACACACACATCAACTAACAGACAACTCATTGGTTTACACACACACACACATACCTACACACACACACACACATTAACTAACAGACAACTCATTGGTTTACACACACACACACACACACACATACCTACACACACACACACATCAACTAACAGACAACTCATTGGTTTACACACACACACACACACATACCTACACACACACACATCAACTAACAGACAACTCATTGGTTTACACACACACACACACACACATACCTACACACACACACATCAACTAACAGACAACTCATTGGTTTACACACACACACACACACACACACATACCTACACACACACACACATTCAACTAACAGACAACTCATTGGTTTACACACACACACACACACATACCTACACACACACACATCAACTAACAGACACTCATTGGTTTACACACACACACACACACACATACCTACACACACACACATCAACTAACAGACAACTCATGTTTACACACACACACACACACATACCTACACACACACACATCAACTAACAGACAACTCATTGGTTTACACACACACACACACCACACACACACCATACCTACACACACACACATCAACTAACAGACAACTCATTGGTTTACACACCACACACACATACCTACAACACACACACACACACATTAACTAACAGACAACTCATTGGTTTACACACACACACACACACATACCTACACACACACACACATCACAACTAACAGACAACTCATTGGTTTTACACACACACACACACACATACCTACACACATACACATCAACAAACAGACAACTCATTGTTTACACACACACACACATACCTACACACACACACACATTACCTAACAGACAACTCATTGGTTTACACACACACCATATACCTACACACAGACACACACACACACACACACACACATACCTACACACACACACACCACACACCAACCAACAGACAACTCAGTGGTTTACACACACACACACACACACACACACACACACACACACACACCAACCAACAGACAACTCATTGGTTTACACACACACACACACACACACACACACACACACACACATAATGAGTATTTATAGTGTTTAGAAATAATACCTTTTTCACAATATAAGTATGGTAAATATAATTATAATGATAAGATAATGAGATAGTTATTATCTCTCTCTCTCTCTCTCTCTCTCTCTCTCTCTCTCTCTCTCTCTCTCTCTCTCTCTCTCTCTCTCTCTCTTATACTCCACATGTGTGTTAATATTTCTCTCACTCTCTCTCTAAATATTCAACATGTGTGTTAATATTTCAGACATTATGCAGGATACTACGGACATTGAAAAAGACATTACGGAAATCGAAAAAGAAATATCTGACATAGTACCCAAGACAACTGACTCTGAACAAGATACAAACTCAACACAGAACATAACGATGTGTGACCAGGTGTGGAAAGCAGAAATCCTGAATGTGGCATTGTATGTACCGAGGCTGGAAGTAGTGACCTTGTTCTTGGCCACGGTGATATCTGTAATTATATACTTGTCTTGGATTAAGTTTGTGAACATTAACATTATGCTGTTCCTTGCTCCAATGTGTCGTAGGCTGGCACTCCTTCTTTATGTACCACCACAAGTACCAGACAACCAGTAACAAGGAAACACACACACCAACAGACACAAGTACCAGACAACCAGTAACAAGGAAACACACACACAAACAGACACCTACACATACCAACAGACACCTACACACACCAACAGACACCTACACACACTAACAGACACAAGTACCAAACAACCAGTAACAATGAAGCATACATCACATAATGAACATTGTTTACATAGAATGACTCTTGATAAACAGGTATAAACTATTCTATGTTAATCTCAATAATTATCTAATGCCATGTATTCAGTAATAATATCTAATACCATCTTTTCACTAATAATTTCAATGTTTTATTGTATGACAATATAAACTGCATATTGTATTAAGTTGATATGTTTTTATATATGACCTGCTGTTATATTTTTGTACTCCACTATAAGGAGTTATATTATATCTATGTACTCCACTATAAGGAGTTATAACGTGTGTGTGTCTATTTTTGTTTCTTGTGAGTGGGATAGAGAAAGAGAGAGAGAGAGTTGGTGTGTTTTTGTCTCTTGTATGAGAGAGAGAGGGAGAAAGAGAAAATGTGTGTGTGTGTGTTCTAAATCTAGAATAAAATGACTGAGTGATTCTCACACTGTGTAGTTGGACTGACACACACACACACACACACACACACACACACAGACCTTTACTGCTTTTTGTACTGGTATTTACTTTGAATATAACCTGTATTTTAATGAGATAGTAGCCTATACTTTGGGTACATTGGAATGCCTTGATTCACCCAAAGTATGTCAGGAAATAATGCCAGATGAGTAAAAAATAATTGTGGCCTGATGTTGCTGGGAATAATTTGTTGGAATTATTTGCTTTGATTGTAACCTGTGATTTAATAAACACAAAAAGTTTGAATTTGTAGCAGATCAGTGTTTTATTATCAGTCCTACTTTGTTTATTAAAATATTTTGTATCTGTGATGGAGAGTGAGGGTGACGTGATTCATACATACATAGAAGGAATAAAGAACTCATCATTAACAACATTACTCTATAAAGAAAGAAAAGAAAAAAAAAAAAAAACACACACACACACAGTAGTAGTGGGTGACAGTGGTAATAAGTGAACGTGTTTGTGTATTGGTCTGTGAGCTTGGGGATATTTTGAAGACAACAAGTGGAGCCCGGCTACATTCTCTACTTGGCTCACCTGGTAAAGTTTAATATAAGGGTGAGTGGACGAGGAAATCCTGTCTCCAAAAGTTTATAGCTAAAAGGAAAGGCGATAGTTAAGATAAGAAATAAAAAGTAATGAAAGCGTCGGTGACAAAAGTTAATCTAGCTAAACATGGCTGGGAGAAATACTAAGCAGAGAGGAACATCAGATGATAAAACAGAGAGAGGTGAAGAAGGGAGGGATAGTGAAGGGAAAGGAAGAGAATATGAACTTCAAATTAAAAGGGTTACACAAATGGAATAGAATATTGAGGAGAATTCCAAGAGATGGAAGGAAATGGTACAAGAGATGAAGGAAGTAAAGGCGTTATTAAGGGATAAGATGGACAAGTGAGTGGCTGGTTAGTATTTAAAGCCTGTGTGTGTGTGATGCAGTGGTTGGTTAAGTATTTAAAGTAAGTGTGTGTGTGTGTGTGTGTGTACCAAGTAGAGATGGTTAGTTTTAAGCTGGATGAAGTTAGATTAGGTCATTATAGGTTAGGTTAGACCAAGATTTAATTATGCTAAGCTAAGATAGGATAGAACAGGTTATAAATGAGATGAGGTTAGGTTATGATAGCTTAGGTTAGGATAGGATAGGGTAGAGAGTCGAACAAATGAACATTCAAATGATGGATTAATGGAACAGAACAAAGCATTGAAGCAACGAGTCGAAGTAATAGTGGATGAAAACGAAGCACTTCGAGTAAAATTGAATACCAGTGAGGATTGATTGATTGATTATTATTAGGTGCCACAACAGTGAGGTCATATTGCGCCAGAGAAAGGTGATATAGAGGTGTGACAGCAAGCAGGAAGGAAATAAAGTTAAAAGAGGGACAGTTGAAGAAAGGAAAGGGAGTGACTGGGGCCGAAAGGGCGCCCAAACCCTTAAATTACTGCCCACATCAGTGAGGAAAGAGGTAAGGAGCAAGGAAAGAACTTGGTAAAACTGAAACACGAGCAGGAAGGTTGGGTGAGGGTTCATGAAGAGAAAATTGTTAACTTTAAAGAGGTTGTTGTGTGTGTAACTAAGGTTGTCTCTTAGTATCCTGTGCAAGAACTGTAAGATGTTTGGGGTGCATCTCTTAGTAGTAATTAGTCCGTTAGTTGCTATGGTAGGATGAGTGATAACATTCCTTCAGTGGAGAGCTGTATTTCCTGATTTTAACAATATGTTCATGCGAGTAGTACAGTCGGCGGCATAAGTCCTGTCGCCACACCTGCTTCACCGAGACAGGCAGTGTTCATGGACTCGAGAACTAGAGCACGTTTTCTACACCTAAGAAACTCGAGTCTATGAACATCGCGTGCCTCGGTGAAGCAAGCGAGGCGACAGGACTTTTGCCGCCGACTGTATCTGGTACATTTGAGGACTTACTAATACAAACATGTGGTATGTACAGTCACTCATAAAAGTAAAGACACCCCCAGACAAGACACCTATTAAGTGGTGTGATATCGGTTCTGGTAACATTGTACCTGACGTCAGAGGTGGTGGTGGTGTGGGTGGTGTTTGGAGGAAGGTTGGTTTGCTCGAAACATTATCCCAACTCATGTTTCGTCTCATCTACCATTAGTTACAAATGTGTCGAGCAAATCAACTTCATCTCTCAAGCGCCATCACTGACGTCACTTACACTATGAGTGACTGTACACTACAAAGTAATGAAACAGCACGAGAAAGGATACAATGGGTAAACCAGATTCATGGGGAGCGGCATTACTCGAACTGACAGTGGAGAATATGATGACAAAATGGGTGACAGAACAAACTAGGTATAGAGGAACAGACGAGCCATCAATGCTCCATCTGGTGTTCACTAGGGAGGCGGATGTAATAGCAGACATCACATACAAAAGTCTGCTAGACAAAAGTGATCATGTACACTCGGAATCCAAAATTTGTATCCAGGTCTTGTTGAAGTTTTGAATCAGTTGACATACTAGTGAAACAATGACAACGCTTATCCTGTTTCATATTTGCTTGAGCTCGCTATATTAATACTCGATCAGGATATTCGAAGGAAGCCTGGATACATATTTTGGATTGCGAGCGTACCTATTGAGTTGGAAATATTAGAGGGAGGTGTAGATGTGAGGGATGAAGCACATAGGGAGAATAGGTTGAATTATGGAAGGACTGAGTTTAGAAACCAAAGAAAGTTCTTTTGGGGTACAGACTGGATGGAGCTGGTGGATGCCGGAAGTGTGCAGAGAAAATACCTTATATTTGGAAAAATATATACGGAAGGAGTATCCAAGTATGTCCAGTCACGAGCACTAATAAGTATACAGCTCTGGTTGAAGCTTTGAACAGGCCAAATTCACCAACGAAGTAATTCCAATGGAGATGTTATTGTAGACACACCTGAATACTTATTAGTGCTGGTGACTGTATCAAAATACAAGATAAGTAAACTGGAGAAAAAAGAATGGTTCACTGGACAATGTGAGACAGCAAGATTAAGAAAGGCGGAAGCCTGGAATAGAATGCGGAGGAGGAATACACAGAAAAATAGAGAGGCATTTAAAAAGGCAAGAAATAATTATGTTCAGGCAAGAAGAGAGACCGAGAAGAATTATGAGAAAGATATTGTAGCGACATCAAGCACCTTTATGTAGCTTCCATCTCACCTGTCCTCGGGGCGCATCTTAAGCCTCATCTGTTCAACCTGAGCCAACCTTGGCTGGCCTGAGCGGCCGCAGCGCCGTTGTTCATTCACTCGGCCATTAGCTCTACACCTGGAAACACCTCCCTCTCCTGACCTGCTGTGCCTCCTGTCGCTACCTTGTCTACACCAAGCTCTCCACGTGTCGCCTGCAGCAGCTACCTCTCTCACACTACACGACCACGGCAGGCGGGAACTCACAGCTACAAGGTGCTTGCTACTACACAACCTATGTCTATCTATCTATCTATAGCTCCGACGCCTCGTTCTCTCCGGGAACTCCCCTCAAGGGGGTGGCCACGGCAGAAGTGTCTCCAGTTCTCCCTGTTCCAACACTCCCTCCTTACTTGTTCAAGCCCTACTCTGCCCCTCATGTTTCTCTCCTTTACATACTCTTCCACTCTGTTCTGCCATCTAACTGGTGGTCTGCCTCTCACACCAGGTCCTACAACTTCACTTCCATACACCTTTACAAATTCCTCGCCTTGCATTCTCTCCACATGTCCATACCATCTCAATGTATTACGTTTCACTCTCTCAACCACTCCACACTCAATACCAATTGCCTTCTCACTCATACCACATCTCTCATATACACTCTCATTACTTTCTCCATCCCATCTAGTAAGTCCACATGCTCCTCTCAAGTAACTCATTTCCACAGCACCTATTCTAGACTGATGCGCCCTACTCCATGTCCATGTCTCCGACGCATATGTCAGTGTTGGCAGGATTATACTATTTCGTAGTCCCCTTTTCACTTCCATACTCACACTTCTACCCTTCATAATCCTCCCCAGTGATCCTATGACCTGTCTACCCTTCACTGCTCTCTCCCTAATTTCTCCTTCCATACTTCCATGTTTACACATAACTGTACCCAGGTACTTAAACTCCTTCACTTCCTCCATCCTCTCGCCCCTCAGAGTTATCTCACACTTCGTCCCAGTTGGTACAGCCACTCTGTAAGGTGTAGCAAAGTCAATCACTTCAGTTTCTGCTCTTTCAAATACCATTACTTTACTTTTACCCACATTCACCTTCAGTTTCCTTCGTTTACACACAGACTGAAATTCGTCCACCACTCTCTGTAAATTCCTTTCATTCTCAGCCATCAGCACAGTGTCATCCGCAAGCAAACTTGCCACCAGGGACCAGTTTGCTTCATTCAGCCTCAACTTCACCCCCAGACCGTTCACTTTGGCTTTCACCTCTCTCATACAACCATCCATATATACATTGAACAACCATGGTGACATAACACACCCCTGTCTCAGCCCTACACTAATATTAAAACTCTCACTTAGATCACCCTCTACCCGTACACATGCTTTTGCATCTGCATAAAAAGCCTCAATGCATTTCAGCATAAATTCTCAACACCTCTGTCATAGCTTTCCTATCAACTCTATCGTATGCCTTCTCCAAGTCCATGAAGGCAGCATACAACTTCTTACCCTTCCCAATATACTTCTCCACTATTGATTTTAATGCAAATATTTGGTCCACACATCCTCTACCCTTTCTGAATCCTCCCTGCTCCTCACTAACTTTATTCCCTGTTACTTCCATCAGTCTTTCAGTCAGAACCTTCCCGTAAACCTTCCCTGGTACACTAAGAAGGCTTATTCCCCTATAGCTACCATACTCATCCTTACTTCCCTTCCCCTTATACAAAGATACAATTATGGCTCTCCTCCAATCCTCTGGCACCTCTCCCTGCCTCCAGGCCAGTGTACATATAAGCAACATCCACTCCACCAGTACCTCCCCCCCACACTTTAACATTTCAGCAGTTTTCCCATCCACCCCTGGTGCCTTTCCCATCTTCAACTTTCCTATTGCTTTCCTAACCTCTTCCCTTCCTAATTCTCCCTGTACATCCTGTCGTCTACCACCTGCCTCCATCCCCATGCATGTCACCACCGCCTCCCCTCCCGTCCCCCCATTCATCAACCGATCAAAATGCCTCTTCCACACTTCTTTCACTTCCTCACTTCTACTCACAGTAACTCCATCCTCTCTCTTCATTCTCACACTACCAGACTTTCCTTCTTCTCTTTCTCTTTTAACCTCCTTCCAGAATAGTTTCTTGTTCTCTTTAAACTTTTCACTCAGCTTCATACCAAACTCCTCATCCACTCTCCTTTTACTCTCACTCACCATCATTTTCACTTGTCTCTTACACACATTATATTCTCTTTTCCATCTCTCTCTCACTTCTTCCGGCACATTCCTCTGTAGTGTTCTCCGATATGCCTTCCTCTTATCCTCTACAGCATCTTTCACTTCTTCTGTCCACCAAGCACTCCCTTTCTTGCCCCTCTTCTGTGTCTTATATCCTACTACCTCTGCTGCTGTCCTCAAAACTATCATCTTAAACATTTCATACACCGCATTCACTCCCACTCCCTCCCCTATCCCCATCCTTACATCTCCTAGCACCTCACCCACCCTCCTCTTATATTCCTCCCTATACTCTTCTACATCTAATTTCCAACTAGCCACCACCCTCTTATTCCTCACCCCTTCATCCCTCCTACTATACTCCCACTTAACCCTAACCTTCATCCTCACCAACACCGCAAAATGGTCGAAGCAATGGTCCGGACCATTCCTCTCACTACTTTTGCGTCATACACATCCTTCCTCAACCTTTCATCCACTGCCACATAATCAATCAAACTCTTTTGCTCTCCTCTCTCATCCCTTCTCTTCCATGTATACCTGTGGATCATCTTGTGCTGAAAGAAGGTGTTCACCAAGAACAACCCTCTCTCAGCACAGACATCCACTAGATACTCACCATTCTCATTTGTTCCTTCTACACCCCATTTATCCACAATATTCCCCACTTCCTCACCTCCCACCTTTCCATTCATGTCTCCCATCATCACTATTCTCCTTCCATTATCAATTCCTCTCAGACATGCATTCAACTCTTCCCAAAACACTCTCATCTTCTCTCTCCCTGTCTTACTCTTTTCATTTACTGGTGCATAAGCACACACCCAAGCATACTTTACCAAGCCAATCTTTCCCGTCATCCATACTATTCTTGATCCATTCCACCCATGTCCATCCACTCCCTTCCACACCCACGGAGACACCAACAGCGCACACCCTTCCTTCCCTCTTCCTTTACTCTTTTCATTCATGCCCATCCATACTACTCCTCCCTCCATTCCCTCCCACAGTTCACTCTCCCTTCCTTCCTGACACTCAACCACTCCACATCCTTTCACGTGTGTCTCCGTCACTCCCATCACATCCACTCTTCCTTTCTTAAAACATTCTACAATCTCTCGCCTCTTGGTCCCATCCGTCATTCCATTCACATTCACAGCTACCACTCTCATACAATCCCTCTTCCCCACTCCCTCTACAGGGCAACCCGGAGACCCTCCCCTGCCAGTAGCCATATCTGTCCACTCCCCCATTGGGGGGCCACTGATGGCTGGCAAGGCCAATGCAGTGCTCATTCCCGGAGGGACACGGGCCGTCGGCATTGTCAAAAGCTAAAAACAAGGTAATAAATTTAAAAGAAATTATCACAAAATATAAAAACATGCAGTCATAAAATTAAAATTTTAAAAACACTAAAATACAATAAAAATACAATAAAAACCTTAAAACCTATATGTAGGGGAAGCTAGGTCTCACCCCCACACCGCCTTCCCCTTTGGCTCCACCTCCTAAATGGATAAAAACTAGATAAAAAAAGGAGGTGTACCCCCGAGGTCACCGCTTGGAGGCGGGGTAAGGCTTACCTACCCTTCCTGGGGAGGGGTAGGTCACCGAGGTTCTTGCTTTTCCCAATACTGACAGCAGTTAAGCACAGTAGTAATCCTCGACCTCATTGGTTACGATATTGCCACTGCGCAAAGCATTGTACTTACCAATAAATTATTACCGTGTATAATCGAGTCTGTTCACCCTGGTACTAACACAACCACCTGTTGTTACAATTGGTGACCCCGGAAAATTCAACTTGTGTACACAATACAATTTCAACTCCATGCTACTCTACGGCCATGCAAGATACTTCACTCTACGTCTACGTAAGCTACTCCACTCTACGTCTACATAAGTTACTCCTCATGCTACGAGCGATGCTACTCCACGTCCACACAAGCTACTCCACACTACGTCCATGTAAGCTACTACACTCTACGTTCATGTGTTGTTACCTACTCCACTCCACGTCCACACAAGCTACTCCACACTACGTCCATGTAAGCTACTACACTCTACGTTCATGTGTTGTTACCTACTCCACTCCACGTCCACACAAGCTACTCCACACTACGTCCATGTAAGCTACTACACTCTACGTTCATGTGTTGTTACCTTCTCCACTCTACGTCCACACAGGCTACGAACTTCTTCACTCCACGTCCACGTGTTGTAAGCTACTCCATTATACGCCCAAGTGTTGCAAGCTACTCCACTATACGACCACAACCTCGACCACGACTACCACCTACTACCTACGAGCTACACAGGCTACAACACCTCCACACACCAGCTACGACCTTCACAGCGGCCTATGACTGACTCCTTCAGCCACGACTCCCCAGTGATTTCACCCCTCCAGATTTTAGTTAACGTAACTTACCCCCTAAAACCCTTTTCTATCATCCACGTGTCTCACACATTTCCGTACCACCAACCCCTACCATCCACCTGTGTCTCTACCGCGACCCCCTCCTCTATTAGGCGTACCCCATTTCTCACTGTACCTGCTCCATTTTCGTCCCTTTTGCTCTTACCCCATCATATTTTTTTTCCAGCTCCCTCCCGTATTACCTCCTTTCTCCACCCCACTAACTCCTTCCTTACCACGTGTTATTCCTCTCCTCCCGTCCCTTTGTGTCCTATATTATCCTCAGTATTTTTGTCTCACCCAAATTGATGTTTTGCACTCTTCCCCCACGTGTTACCACCCTCCAACATTCACCTTTTGTCTCCCACTTCATCCTTAACCCCATCCGCCACCCCCGCACTCTACCCCTGTGTCCCACGTATCTACATCCCCCTTCGCCTGCCCTGTTTTTCTTTGTCGTCCCTCTGTGTTTCTCACCCCTCCGTTTTCCCGTACCCCCTGCTCGTCAACTACCCCTACCCAGTGACAACCACCGGCAACTGCACCCCACCAGCACTGGCAGAACTCCCAAATACCATCAGAGGTTCGGTCACGCAGCAAGGAATTGCTGCCCCGAGTGCCAGTGGGGTTTATCCGTGAACCGCCCTACTGCCAGTCCAATACAGGGAAACGAGTAAAGCAGTGGCAAGACAACCCCCTCCACGCTACTGCCCACGCCACAGCATCCACCACAGGGCCAACCAGCATCACACTGACGCACCAGCACCACACACCACCTTCGACCGAGCATAACACGGCCGCAAGCCTCGCCACCGCTCCACTGCCACCTGCCCATCAACAATCGAGCAAACCTCCCCACCCACCTCATCACACTGCTCGCACTCTCCTGTGGGTGAAGGACTTAGAGTCGGGGGACAACTTCCTCATGCAGGGTCCGAGGTGAGTGTCGTTCCTCCCCTGGATAAAGACAGACAGAGCCAGGCCTTCTACGGCATACGACCTGCTGGCGGCCAACAAGTCTCCCATCGCTACGTAAGGCACCAGGAGCACGGGCGTCACCCTACTCTAGCAAGAGTACGTGGTGTGGCCATTCGTCGTAGCTGACGAGCAGGCCCCCATCCTGGGTCTAGACTTCCTGACAGCACAAGACCTCCTGATCGATGCCAAGAGACAACAGCTAATCCACCAACCTTCAGGTGCCATTATTTCCACCATACACTGCCGACACTCTACACCTACCATTACACACATACTACACACCAATTCCCATGACAACATACTACACGAATCACCACACCTACTCTCCACTACCACCACACAGAACACACATGACCCAGGAATTCGCCTGGGAAGCCTTTAACACTATCAAGACTAAGCTGGCAGACACTACCCTACTAGCCTACACTACTCCTCATGCACCTACATCCATATACACGGACGCCTCCAACGACGCTATCGGTGCAGTCCTGCAGCAGGAAGTGGATGGAGCGCTTTAACCAATAGCGTTTTTCAGTAAACGTCTGGACCACAACAGAAGTACAGCACCTTCGACAGAGAGCTGGTTGCCATTCACGACGCTGACAAGCATTTCCGCCACTTCCTGGAAGGTAGGAGCTTCCACATCCATACCGACCACAAGCCTCTCACTACAGCAATGCAACAGCTGGGCACCAACTGGCCTCCTAGGGTGACACGCCACCTGGCATTTGTGTCAGAATTCACGACAGACATCCGACACACACCTCCACGACTTCCTCACAGGTGACACAGGACTCCGGCTGGAAAATTTAACCGCCCCAGACTCCATGATCAAAATGTGGTGTGACCTTTCGTGCAGCTCCCCATGCCCCTGCATTCCTACCCAGGTGTCACAGGAACTCTCCTTCTTGTCAGCTGCCGTGCAGTATGGCCAGGTATGAGGAAGCATGTGTTCTCCGTGCCTACCAGCAGATTCCACACGGTACACGTGAACATTGATGGCCCCCTACCTCTGTTGCGTGGTGAACGCTATCTCCTAACCTGCGTGGACAGGACGACATGCTGGTGCACCGCTACCCCCATGAGCAACATCACTACTGAAGGTACTGCCCACAACTTCCTCAGCAACTGGGTTTCCAACTTCGGTCTTCCAGTCGTAATTGTCACAGACCAAGCCCAGTTCGAGTCGAGGGTGTGGCAGGACATGCTGGCACTACTGGGCACCCGACGGCAGAGGACCACAGCGTACCACCCGTGCAGTAACGGGATGGTGAAATGGCTGCACAGAAGACTACTGACGCCTTCAGGGGGCTGCAGCCGGACCAATGGATCCGTGCCACTGTCAAGGAGGACTTACACCACTCCCCAGCGAAGCTAGTATTCAGCAAGAACCACCGCTTACCAGGTCAAATTACTTCACCGGACCTCGACACATCCAACCTTTCATTCCTCCCGGCACTGAAGGTGGCCATCATTAACACCAGCCCTACACCTACTCGTCACAACGACGCCAGGACTACCTACACACCCATTGGTCTACACTCCACCCCTCAACTCTTCCTCTGCACGGATACACAACGGACACCGGTACAGGAGCCCTACACTGGACCACATCCCGTTATCTCCAGGACGGACGTGACAGTTACTCTCCAGGTAGCGGAAAAACCATACGTCATGTCCTGGGAGCGGGTCAAACCTGCACACACCACCAAACACACCAACACCACACCACCAAACACACACTCACCCACATACGCATCCGTGCACCCCTCATCCAACACCTTCACCCCTCTACCCTACCCTCCCACTACATCATCTCATCACCGCCCACCACTCGTACCCACCATACAACCTCACCACGCTGCGATGCCACAACCACACACACACCCTTCACCACTCCTACCCACGCCACCACCACAACCATCTCCTTCCCACCCACCACATCCACACCTACACACACACCCAACGCTGCTCCTACCCTCGCCATCAACCTCATCCTTTAAAAACACACATTTGCCTACCTCACTGCCATCCCACCCTCAACCTGCACCCTCACCCTCCTTTCCACCCCAGCCTTGCCCACCTTCTCCTACCCAACCCCATTCAACCCCACCCGTCCTCACCTTCACGGTCACCTTCACCTACTCATATTTAACCACGAATCCCATCACACCCTACCCCATCCTCTGTACTCCCACTCCTACCCCGCTCTCCATCTCCGACCCAATCCGCACAGGTTCCTATCCAACCTCCCTCACCCACCCGCTCACCTTCTCCAACCCACCCCCTGCCTGATCCCATTCCTATACCTCCCAATGCTATTCCTGATGCTCCCCCGACTCCAGTAATTCCTTTAGTATTCCCTCAGGACCCTCCGCCTGACACACAGCTCAAGCCGGCCACGCCTCCATGACCCGTTACTCCAGTACTACACACTCAACTGCAGTAACGTCCTCTCACACTGCCCTCCCTGCGGGAGCAGTTAGAGCAACACGAGCTGGCCCTGGTCCCTGAGGGATGCATGTTCTGTTTGGGGAAACCGGTCAAGCGACCCGCCTAATACCTCGCACACCTCTACCATACAGACCCACTCCCACTCCATATGCATCCAGATACACGCATCCCCTATTATAAACACACACACTTGCCTTTCCCCCCTGCACACTCCACACCATACCCGTACACTTCTATACTACACTGAATATATTCCTTTATTTATTTATCATTATTATTGTATGTATGTTTATGTAACCATCTTTGTTAATTGTATTGATATGTATTTCATACCGCCCTTCTTTCCTAAAACATTGTGGGGGAGGGGGGTACTGTAGCGACATCAAGCACCTTTATGTAGCTTCCATCTCACCTGTCCTCGGGGCGCATCTTCTGCCTCGCCTGTTCTACCTGAGCCAACCCTGGCTGGCCTGAGCGGCCGCAACGTCGTTGTTCATTCACTCGGCCACTAGCTCTACACCTGGAAACACCTCCCTCTCCTGACCTGCTGTGCCTCCTGTCGCTACCTGCCTACACCAAGCTCTCCACGTGTCGCCTGCATCACCTACTCTCTCACACTACACGACCACGGCAGGCGGGAACTCACAGCTACAAGGTGCTTGCTACTACACAACCTATGTACTTACCAATAAATTATTACCGTGTATAATCGAGTCTGTTCACCCCGGTAGTAACACAACCACTTGTTGTTAAAATATCGTGGATAAATGTATAAAAGAACCTAAATTGTTTCATAGGTTTATAAATGGAAAAATAAAACAGAAGGTCGGAATCAACAAGATAAACATGGAGATGAAGTATGTGAAGACGATTAAAATATTTGTGAAGTTATGAAGAAGAAATTCCAATAGGTATTTACAAGAGAGAGTGAGTTTGATAGGAATAGAGAAGACAGAGGGAAGGTTATGCTGGGGGACATAAAGATGGAGAGGGAAAATCTACTGGATAGAATAAATAGACTGGATGGGTTTGGTGTTGGGACCGATTATGTTTGTAGTATATGTTTTTATGATATGGTGTAGGGTGTCGAAAGCTATACAAGTCTGTTTGCAGATGACGCTAAGATAATGAAAAGGATAGAGGATGCAAGGAGTTGTGAGGAATTACAGGAGGATTTGAACAAGATTCACAAGTGGAGCCAGGATTGGGAAATGAAATTTAATGCTAAGAAATGCAAGGTATTGGAAATGGGAAAAAGTAATAGGAGGCCATCAGGAAATTACAGCATGGGTGGGGAGGCAATACAAAATGCCCCCGAGGAAAAGGATTTGGGGGTGACTATTCACAACTCACTCTCACCAGAGAAACACATTAACAGGGGAAATTTTATGTTGGTAAACCTGGAGTAACTGAATCCTCCAAACTATTCCAAGCAACAGAACACCATTATTTTTGTTCATCTGGTCCTATTTCCTGGTATACTTTGGAGAAATCAAGGCACTCCAATATAACAAAAGTGAATTCCCCCTTAACAGGATAATATGCACGTGCGTGGTGATGGTAAAAAAGTTGATAGAGTCAGTCATTCGACCTCAGTTGGAATATGCAGCAGTAGTGTGGGTCCCACATAAAAAGAAGCACATCAAGAAGTTAGAGAGGATACAGAGAGCAGCAACAAAAATGACACAGAGCTTGACAGACTTGCCATACGAGGAGAGACTTGAACGATTGGGGTTGTCCACACTGAAGGAAAGGAGGAGGAGAGGAGACTTAATAATGTTATATGAGTATATGAAAGGAATAGAGTGGACAGATAGAGAAAACTTTTTGGTTACGGACAAGGGAGAGCGTAGAGGAAAGAAGCTGAAAAAGAGTAGATGCTGGAGAGATGTAAAGAAATGCAGTTTTCTGTATAGGTGTGTGGATGAGTGGAATAGATTGGATACGGAAATAGTATAATCAGTGAGCATTCAGTAATTTAAAGGGAAGCTTGATTAGTATAGACACGGATACAGGACAGTCCGAGCCTAGCTCATATCTTGGAGAACACAACTAGGTGAGTACACACACACACACACACACACAGATTGGAGCCATAATGAGTATCCATGCAGGACTGCTTGAATAGCCTGATGAATAATTAGACGAGTGCCAACAAGTATGAGATAGGATAAGGTTTGTTGTAATTGGTTCACTGGTGTCACAGATTATTAAAAACTACAACAAAACCTGGATACTTATTATGGCCTGTAACTATTACAGAATAAACGTTGTAATTTGTTTACTGGTATGTCAGATGTATTAAGACTTCAACTATACCTGGGTACAGGTTACAGGTTAAGTGTTGTAACTGGCTCACTGATATACAGAGGTTTCAATACATCAACAAGACCTAAAAGAGTTTGTTATGGCTTGTGACTCTGACACTATAAATCTTGTAAATGGTTAACTGTTAAGTCAGAAGATTAAAAAACTTAACAAGACAAGGATACTTATTATGGTTTGTAACTGTTACAGGATAAATGTTGTAATTGGTTCACTGGTTTGCCAAAAGATATATAACTTCACAAGCCCTGGATACATAATTATTATGGCTTGTCATTGAAGAGAGAGAGAGAGAGAGAGAGAGAGAGAGAGAGAGAGAGAGAGAGAGAGTCTTCTTATGAGAAAAAATTGGGTTGATCACTTGGAGTAAAATGAGGTGATAATAGAGAGACAATTTTGGTTTGGAATTAGTAAGTAACAAACGTACTGAGTTCCTATACGAGAATATCAGAAAATAAAACAAGGAAGAGAGAAGGGTGGGTGGATAGTATTTACCTTGACTTTGAAAAAGCTTCTAACAGAGTTCCGCACCCAAGACTTATATGGAAATTACAACATAAAGGAGGAGTGAAAGGAAAACTACTATAATGGATGGATGTTTTTTTAGTAGGAAGAAAAATGAGAACAGTACTAAGAGGGAACTATTCTCCATGGCTGAAGGTCATACATCTAGTTCCTCAAGGCTCAGTATTGGCACCAATAATGTTCTTAAATTATATAAATGATATAGAAGTAAATGTTACAGATGACATTTATATGAATATATTTGCTGATGATGCCAAGGTACAAAGAACAATTAAGAATGAAAACTGCTGTAAACAGTTTCAAGAAGACTTGGACAAAATAGTTAACTGGAGTAATAAATAGCAGATAGAGTTTAATGCAGATAAGTGTCATGTTATTAAGTTTGGAAGTAGGGAGTAAAAAACAAATTGACAATAGAAGCTTGGAATATGCTGCAGAAGTACGGAACCCACATTTAAAGAAACATATCACCCAATTAGAGCAGCAACAAGATGGTTACCAAGTCTAAGAGAACTAAGTTATGAAGAAATAACAGAAAAACTAAAATTACCTAAACTGGAAGAAAACGAAAGAGAAGAGATATAATTATGGATTACAAATGTGTCACAGAAAAGGAAAAGATAGATATAGAAAACTTGTGTCAACAAGGAATACCTACAAGGAGAGGACACAGTAAGAACTTAATTAAAAGAAGAGGAGATAAAGATGTACAGAAAAATAGTTTTCCAAATAGAGTAATAGATCAAAGGAACATATTTCCAGAAGAAGTGGTGTGTGTCAAAAACTTACATAACTTTAACGAAAAATATGATAATTGGGTTTTAAAATACAGTACATTACAAGCTTGATTCAATCCTGTAAGGATACAAATAGGTAAGAACACACACACACACACACACACACACACACACACACACACACATATACAGAGAGAGAGAGAGAGAGAGAGAGAGAGAGAGAGAGAGAGAGAGAGAGAGAGAGAGAGAGAGAGAGAGAGAGAGAGAGAGAGAGAGAGAGAGTGTGTGTGTGTGTGTGTGTGAGAGAAATTGACTTCTTCATATATAAGGATTAATTAAGTACTTCATTATTATTATTGCTATTATTATTATTTTACAGTACAGAATCAAGGTTTATATTATTATTATTATTATTATTATTATTATCATTTTCTTCCTCCATGTTTACTATCCTCTCTCTCTCTCCTCAGACACCATAGCGAGTGGACCTGTTTTTTTGCTACTCTCTACCCCACCTCATACAGCCTACCTTCTGGCTTCCAGAACGTAACCAGCTGACAATGGATACTTCTTTCTGAAAACTATGTTGGCTTCGCAAGACCAAGCTTACTTCGGTGTCATGGCGGTATTCGTGAAAGAAATTAATGAACAGTATAATCAGCTACAATCTACAGTACATGACTTGAGAACTAGCCTGGAATTTTCTCAATGTGAAATTGACACCATGAAACAACAAGTGAAACAGCAGAAGCTAGAGGACGAGGGCAACAAACAACTGATCAAGACACTATCTGAAGACCTGCAGGTGAGTTCCAATTCTATTGCTGCACTTATTAAAGATTGCTGTGGCTACCTGGATGATTACAACAAACCTAATAATCTACAATTTGTGGGAACTGAGGAGGAACCTAACGAGACCTGGATACAATCAGCCAAGAAAGTAAACCGCATATTGGAAGAAAAGCTACAACTATCAAACATCCAGCAAGAGTGTGTTTATTGTGTATGACAACACTACCACCATAAGGACAGTAAGTACCCCATCATTACCACCTTCAACAGAGTGTGTTTATTGTGTAGGACAACACTACCACCATAAGAACAGTAAGTACCCCATCATTGACACCTTCAACAGGTTTTGAGATAGAGAGGCAGTCATCCGAAATCTTTCTAAGCTAAAGGGAACACAGATTTACATTAATGAAGACTTGTGCTCTGCATCGCAGGATATAAAGAAGGCACAACTTCCTCGTTTAAGGCAAGCCAAGAGTGAAGGTAAAATTGCATATTTTCGCCATACGAAGTTAATTATAAAAGAAAGACACACCAACAAAGCTACTGCCGAACCTGAACCAACAACAACAACAACCAGATATGCCAGAGAAACAATGTCTGACGTCACCGGGGATGGCACTGCTGCCCCTGCCTTGGCCGCCACTAGTGCTTCAGTTGGTAGCCAGAACCTGACCAGTACGAGCCGTGAGGGACCGTCGCCTGCCATGGCTGGCATATCAAACCAATATGGCATATCAATATCAAACCAAGTCAGCTGCTAGGACTACATGGCAAAGGAATAAGTAAGCTTCTCTCTGGTGGAAAAAGGTACACACATCGCTAAGGTTGAATCAATATGATGTTTGGCCACGGGTTATTTCACAGCTTCCGCTAATTCTTTGCATTATAATGGATTACCAAAAGTGAATGATTAAGGCACTTGTCCCCGAGAAAAAGTTATTTTGATGAAATATAACACTGGGATAAGAACAATTATAGTGCGACGTATATACCACGTCAGTCCACAGGCTTGACCCACCCTACTCTCTCTCTCTCTCACTGGTCTCGAAACCTTGATCGAAAATACACCACAGGCACATGCTTTGCCATATGGGACTCCGTGTTTATTTTTCCTTCCTTGTGGATTTACGCATATTCCTGGATCACGTGCCACCAAGTGATTTATTTGCATATATATATATATATATATATATATATATATATATATATATATATATATATATATATCCACCCCCAAACAGGGTCGGGTATTGGTGTGGAAACCAGACTGTTGGGCCCGCCAGCACAGGCATAAGGCCCAAGCAGAGGTATTTTCCCGTGCAAACAAACAACAAAACAATCCACGGTCGGTTGATTCTACAACCAGCCATGGTCCAGTCAACACCTACTTCAGACCCCACCACTTCCCCTGCTTACCGTCTTGTTGGCAGGGTGAAGGGTTTTAACCATTCGAAGGAATATGGCTTTGTTACCTGCTACGAGCGAGATTACCTCGTCCACATGAAGGACATCTTTCTCTTGCTAAGAAAAACCCACTTTTTATAGACAAAAATGTATTTAATATGGACGTTTCTGAGGCAACTACCTCCCTCTTCAGCAGTACAGAGTTGAATGAAACATGAAAGGAAAATAAGTAGCTGACAAGGGGAGGGAGGGACAAGGTGTGTTCTGATGACAAACAGACCACACCTCACCTCACCCAACCGACCTGACCTGGCCATTCTTCAGGGACCCGACCCCACATCTGGGAGGGATTTGACCACTAGTGCTCTCATTAATGGATCTAGTTTGAACATACCTTCATTTAAGTTAAAGTTTTTATAGTGTTGTATACATACTGATTCTAATATTCTACGTTTCTTGAAATTGTTGCACTTAATTATCATTTTACCAGAATTCCAATCAATACAGTGGTTGTTGTCATATGCATGGACAAAGTTAGCATTATTTGTGTTACAATTCGTCATATCTCGTTTATGTTCTTTCATTCTAACATCTAAAGATCTCCCAGTTTCACCTATATCTTTCTCTCTGCTGCTACCACCTCACCACCATCACTGGGGGACGTAGAGGAAGTGAGGAAGGGTGTGGAGGCTACCAACGTAGCCGGACCTGATGGTGGGTAGGTCCTAGGCTCACTCCATGCCCGTGGGAGGAAGACGGCTGACGCCCAGCCACCCCAGCAACGGCAGCAGCAGGCAGACATCTTCACCGTCTGACCAAGACTGCTGTTACCTTAGCTGCAGAAGGGCTGGGTCGTCTTTCCGACCTCCTCCAAGACATATTCAGAAGAAATGGCTTGCCATCAATAGCCATTTCTCCTGATCTACAACCCCCGCCCCCCACCACCACCACCAAGAAACGATGCAGCAAGATGGAGGAGGAGCAGAGCTGACACACCAATAACCACACCTCCGGCCCACCCCAGTCGCCGATTGATGTTGCCTCGTCCACTCAACCGGGGGAATGTTGGAAAGGCATCACCACTACCACCACTACCTGAGACTGCCCAACAAGACCCCGAGATGGAGGAGGACACAGACACCAGTTCCTACTCCACCTCAACCACCACCACCAAAGATGACCCTACCGGCGACAACATGGACATGGAGGATGGCAGATGGCAGGGAAGAGGAAGAGGGGGAGAAGGACAGACAGTCCACCAACACCACCACCACCACCTACTGTCACCATAGAGCTACTGTCACTTACTGTCCCCTTGACCTCTTCTTCCAGTACACCTCACGTTACCGGGACCCCGACGTCTTCAAAGTTTGGGAGGTGTGGACGAACAAAGCAACACCGTCTGCTCGTCCACTCTCCAAAACATCAACACAACACTCCATAGGGAGGTATTGCCTGCATTAGTGATGTGGGCAATACTTTAACGGTTTTGGCACCCCTTCGGCCCCAGACACTAGCTATTGTCCCTCTATTCTTTCTATTTCCTTCCTGTTTGCTGTCTCACCTCTCTATCACCGTTTTCTGGTGCCATATGACCTCGCTGTTGCGGCGCCTAATATCAATCAATCAATCAATCAATCAACACAACAAATCTCCTGCCGATTTCCAACACGCAGAGGAGGAGGAGACACTAACACACACACACACACACACACACACACCTTGACACACACACACACACACACACACACCTTGACACACTCACACACACACCTTGACACACACACACACACACCTTGACACACTCACACACACACCTTGACACACACACACACACACACACACACCTTGACACACTCACACACACACCTTGACACACACACACACACACCTTGACACACACACCCTGACACACCCGTACACTTTTCCACATATATACAAGCAATCACTCTATAAATATATCGCCTTAATGACCATTAACAAGTCGATAGGCATAAAGCATAATTAACAACAACAACACAGTGGGCAGGTCTCCCTCAGTGTACTTTCCTGCCACATACCAGCTTTGTGTGTGGTAGTCTTATCTACCGGATACTCCTTATCTGTGTGCCTGCTACCTCCGTCATTATCATCACTACTCACGTGACTATTGTTCAGTAACCCTTGCCTCTCTCCTCTATGTAACCAGTGTAGCCTAGATTATGTGTTATTGTTAATAGGTTATGTGTTATTTAGGTTAATTTCTATACGTTGTAAGGAATTGGGTTGTAACTTTGTCTTAATGCTTGTAAACTGTATATACATATTAAATCCCTCCTCTCTTCATGCCCTATTATCCTCTGTGAACCACATTGGTTATCCGTTCTAACTCTAATTTTATTTTAATGTTGTGCCTAGTCTCGGGCATGAACTGGAAGATCAACTGAGGGTAACATTAAATGGCGACCCTGCCAGGATGCTACGGTTTTAAACTACCTAATAAGTTGTAAGCAAACCTCCCTTCACCACTGTGTTTCAAATGATATAGGTGTGTGTTGTGCAGTGTACAAACCTGGTAGATGATAAAGCACACTCAAAGTGTCCTTTACTTGTTTAAGTGTTAAGTGTTATGGCTACACTCAAGGGAGCTTTCTGTCATTACTAGTGTTAATATTGGTACGTTTAGTCATTATTTCTCTGGGAGGAATGGGTATTCATAGGTGTTGATCATTAACATGTAGAGTATTACGGTATATTCTCTACCTCATGCACTGTACAAGAATCCTTATTTTTGTGTGAAGGAATAAGGAAGGTCTCTCGTAGATGCCTATCGTTTGTAATTGTCCTACTCAAACATTTTATATACGGTTCATTTATACTGTGTATCGCCTTACTAAACGTATTGATTAACACCTTGAGAGCATATGGTAATGATAAACATAGACATTGGGTCGTGTTTCAATCAAGCCGCCGCTTACATGCCAAACTAACTCTCTTCATTTATTGTCATATTTAATCATGGTTATCCATCTGGTATATTTTTAATCATGGAAGGTAAGGGCTATGGTGTAGAATCTTTCCTTGCTAACCCCTCCCCTGACTGAACCACCAGGTTTTGGAGGAACTTCTGGTACGCCACCCTCGTTTTGGTGGATTTAAGTTGGTCATAATGTAAATATTTGTCTGTATTCTTGTGCCTCATTCTGTTATGTTTTCGTGATGTATGTGTGTGTGTGTGTGTGTGTGTGTGTAGTCATTGGATTTTCATGGGTCCCGCCTACCCTTATGTATTGTTGTCTGCCTATTGATTGATTCCATGGTGCAAGGAATTAAAAAAAAAAAAACCCTGAATACATAAATATGTTTATGAAGAAAGAGTGGATCAAAATTTTCAGATCTCTTTACCTGATCACCCAAGTAAACTCACTAAGTCGGTAATTAAGGATATTGTTGTAAAATATTTAGTGAAGCAGGGAATTATGGACACCCCTGCTCTACCCGACACTGAAGATGAGGAATAAGTCCCTTTTAACCTTGACACTATCCCTCCAACTCAGTCTGCTAAAACACCGGGTGGTAAGAGTAATAACAAACCTGAAGTTTCTCAGGTTGAAAAGCTCTGGGTAGAGATGCAATACCAGCTCGAATGGGAGAAAATGTAACTTGAAAGAGAAAAACTAGAAAAGTTGGCAGTGGGTAGAGAACAAGGTAGAGCAGGAAGCAGAGTGGAGGAAAAGGAACTGTCCTTTAACATGTCTAGTGTAACTGTAATGATATCTGCTTTTGATGAAGGTGATATTGAGGGTTCAGTTAACCTTTTCGATTGATTAGCAACTAAAAACGAGTGGCCTAAAGATGTCGCTGATTGCCCCTAAACAAACAGGTAAATCATTTTATACTTACACTTACCTAGATAGACCCAATGACTATGAGTTTGTCAAGCAACAGATTCTGTATGTCCATGTGGTAACCCCAGAGACGTACAGAGATAAATTCAGGAAACTGGTCAAAAATAAGCATCAAACATATGTGGAATTTGCATGTGATAAGCTTAAATATTTTAAGAAATGGCTAAATGCTCTTTCGGTCACCACCTATTCAGAACTTATTAATCTCATTGTCCTAGAGGAATTTAAAAGAAAAGTGCCCTTACCTATTGTGAAATACATATAGAGGAGAGGGGTGAGATGGAACTATTGAGGGTGGCGGAACAAGCAGATGCTCAGGCTTTGAGGCTCCAGATCTGGTCGAGGCGTGAGGGAGACCTCACTCTTTCTGTAAAAAGTTCCCCTGACGATTTCAATACAAAGATGCTAAGGATAAGCTGAGGGGTAGCGGGTTCACTACTAGCCAATTAACATGTGTATACTGTAGGAAGCCAGGACATACTATTGCTTTTTGTAAACACCACAAATGTACTATAAGGCCAACGAACATCGTAAAACACCCTCGCTGGTACCATAACAGCTGCAGTATTTGGGAATTACCCTCACTTCCCTCCCTCTGTGGCTGGGTACTAGTTCGGAAGTCGTGACGTGTGTGTGTGTGAGCACAGTTGACCTGGGCCACGGTAACGGGCTTGATGAAGCCTATGTCCAGTGTCGGAACATATATATATATATATATATATATATATATATATATATATATATATATATATATATATATATATATATATATATATATATATATATATATATATATATATATATATATATATATATATATATATAAAAGAGTAGTAAGAAAGTTTCATCTCTACTGCATCAGGTTCCTCTACCTCATCAAATCCTGTAGCTTCTAATAGTAGTGTTGTCCAGTCAAAACAGTTGTTTGATGACTTTATTTTTGATGGTGAAGTGGCTTTGACAAAGGAGGGTCAGACCTATCCTATTAAGGTCTTACGAGACACGGTGGCTCCTCAGTCCATACTGCTAAGTAATGTTCTTCCCCATCTAGAAGATAACTTTACTGGAGATAAGGTATACTGTATATTAATTTCCAGTCTCACCTCTCAGACTTCATACCCTGTGGCCCATATTTATCTTAAGTGTTCCCTTGTCGCCTCGTGTGTCAAAGTGGCAGTACAGGAAGGAAACCTGTCTGTTAAAGGAATTCATTTATTGCTTGGTAATGACATAGCAGGTAAACTTGTGGTACCTATTGTTCTAACTGTAGAAAAGTCTTTACCTGTATTCCCTTCTGAACCTTCTGATGTTTTTCCCTCCTGCGTGTTGACTTGTTCACAGGTCCAACAAGCCTCTCAGAAGCAATGTCAGTCTCCGTCACTTTCCATGCGTCATTTTGATATTATCTCTAAAGTAGATTTGATACAGGCACAGGAAACTGACCTTTCTTTAGCTGCAGGGCGACATGTTGCTCTAGACAAGAAGGATGTAGACATCCTACCTGCCTTCTATTATGATCAAGGTGTACTCATGAGTGCATACCGGCCTCCAACTCTATCAGCAAATTATTGTTGGTCAGAAACCCATCAGATTGTGTTTCCTAGTTCAGTACACTCAGATGTATTAAGGCTAGCTCATGATGGTTACAGTGGATATCTTGGGTTTCGTAAAACTTACTATAAACTTACTAAAATCGCGCGCCAAATGTACCGCTCGAACAGAAGTTAGAACTGAAATTTTCCGTTACCCAATGCCTGGGCCAGGCCCATGACTGATGTCATGGTTGAATAGCCTGGACATGACACCCATATGCATGACACCATGACATGGTCATGACATGTCTCAGAATTTTTTTAAATAAAAGTTTACGTATAACTGTTATAATGGTCCTGACTGTATATCAATGAAAACATCTCTCACTAAGATAATAATTTAATAAAGTTGCTTGCTAAACTATAATATGTGTCCTTAGTCCTATTTATATAGGCATCTTTCCCAGCAACGCCAGGTACCTCCGCTAGTAAATAATATTAAAGGGAAGAAATGGTGTGTTTTACATATGTGTACGTGAGGCATGTAAGTGGTGGGTGGGAGGGTAAGTAAGTAGGGGATGTGGCTGAGGGGCAGGTGGTAGCGATGGAGGCACCGTGTTGCCACCACCCTACTCGTTTCCCTGGTTCCATCTGGTAGAGGCAAGACCTGTAGGGGCGGCTCAGCGACACGGTGGGTGAGAGTTGCTTGCCTGGTACCTGAACCGCTGGTGGCAGGAACATATGTGGGGGTCCTGCCAAGGTTGTTGATGTGGTGGTGGTGGTGGTGGTGGTAGCACCTGTTGTGGAGGAGGTAGCTGGCATGGAGGTGAAGCCCAGCTGTGATCCTGTATGGTGGGTGGTGACTGGAGTAGGTCCACCTTTGCAGAGAGGGCCTCAAGCTGACACATGATGGTCGTGGCGTCGAGGGCGGGCATAGGAGGTGGTAGTGCTGGTGCTGCTGGTTTGATGACTGGTTGTTGTTGTGGTGGTTGGGTGGCGATGGCTGCGGCGGTGGGTTGTGTCAGCCATACCCCGGCGTGGTCGTTGTGGGCCTCCATCAGTGTGTCAGCCAGTTCCCCATACTATTGGAGTGTGGGGTTAGGCTGGGCCAGGAGGTGGAGTTGCACCTCGGGAGGCAGGAGCCGGGTGTGCCGCACTCTGAAGATGCAGTTGATCAAGGGAGAGCCGGCCTCTACGTTCAACTGCTGCATGTGTCACAACAGGACTGACTGGCGGCGTCCCTCCACTTACACATCCTCCAGGGCCTTGTAGTGCTGCATCGTTGACATCCCTTGAGCCGTCGTGATGGCGCGCCTTCACCCCCTCGTACTTGGAACCGGGGGTGTGGTGGGTGAGAAGTGGAGTAACAGATGCAAACACCTCCGAGGGTAGGACGCGTAGTACAGCCTAGTACAGCGTAGTGGGGGTGTCTTGTGTGGTGGAGTTGGTGGGGCACATGGTGGTGTGAGGGTGTGTATTTGGAGTCGCGTGTCGTTAGGTTTTAGGGGCGAGAGAGTGTGGAGTGGAGACTAGGGTTGTAGGTGGAATGTGGGTGCGAAAATGTGGTGGGTGAATGTGGAGAAAAGTGGCGAGGTGTGTGTGGAGCGGGCTGAGTAGCGCACAGGTGGAGGGGGAAAAAATTATGTACACCCGAGCTGGTAAATTCGCGACGACGTATTTAGATGTTTATGCCATTTGAGCTGGTAACATTTATTTGGGGAGGAATAAGAATAGGTGGAACATAGTAGAAGGACATGATACAATCTTTCACCAACAATGACACCATCCCCACACAGTGTTACCATGTCAGATGACATAAACATTTGGGAACGTGGTTGCGAATTTACGAGCTCGTGTGTATGTGCGTGTGCGTGTGGAGCGACGTGTGACGAGAGGCTAGTGGAGGTTGAATGTCATGTGGAGACGAGGTTGGTGGTGGTAATGGAATGTATGTGAAATAGTGTTGTGAGAGGGTATTACGTATTGGTGGAGAAAATATTGGCGTGGGTGGAGGGTGAGTATGAGGTGTAGCACAAGTGGAGGAAAATAAATTGTGTCGTACGTGTGTGTGGAGTGCAAGGCGGCGGCCAGACGAGACAGTACGGAAACACAGGTACACTGCTCACCCCTACCTTTTTCTCACGTGGCCGACGTAATTAGAGAGTGGGAGTGCTAGAACTTTGTGGCAAGCACAAAGAACACAGTGGCACATGTGTAAAGTGTACCAGTCCTTCACCAGGGGGTACGATATACACAACACTAACACATCAGTATATACACAATACACAGCAGTAGTATCCCTTGTTGTCACGTGGCCATAGTAAATGTAAAGTGTACCAGTCCTTCACCAGGGGGTACGATATACACAACACTAACACATCAGTATATACACAATACACAGCAGTAGTATCCCTTGTTGTCACGTGGCCATTGTAAATGAGAGAGAGGAAGGGGTGGGGCTAAAACACTGAGGGCGACCACCAACAACACAATGGTACACGTGTACAATCCAGAGTCCTTAACAGTCCTTCACTAGGGGGTAATGTATGCATGACACTTAATTGTTGTGTTTGGAAGGGGAAATGAAGTAAACAGGTTGGAGGGATTAAATGAGGAGCCGATAAGAAAGATGGAGGTGGAGGAGGCAATGAGAGAGATGAAAACAGGGAAAGCTTCAGGTTTGGATGGATGCACTGTAGAATGACTGAAATATGGTGGAACAAGTATGATGGAGTGGTTGTAGAATGGGTGAGTGCTTGTGTAGTACCTCTATATAAGGGAAAGGGGGATAGATACCAATGTACAGTCGGCAAAAAAAGTTTCGTTACCATCCTTTTAACACTGTGATGTAATGGTGGTAGGCCTGGCGTGACGCGAGTGTCTTATATATACTTCCGTCAACCACTGTTCCACATGTGCTCCTCAGTGTCTATTGGGCAGGGGAGTAGGAATGACGTTCTTTACCCAGTGTTTCTATATCTGGATATTTCACGTTATTCTTGTTTTAAAATACTCAGACGCATTTCCTTATGTTTGATAATGATTAGTTAAATAGTAAGAGTTCTTGAACAATCAAAATTTAATTTAAGATTAGTTAAACTTTTGATATAAAGAAACGGAATGCAATGTTTGTGACTGCTACGGGCTGGGGCCCACATATTATCACCAATGTGGCCTGTGTAGGGTATAGGCTGTGTGTGGCTGTCACTCGCCGTCTACACACACTCAGCCAAGCACTTGCCACTTCCATGGATAGAACTAAATGGCTGTTATATTTTATGGTCAAAGCATTACATCAGAGTGAGGATTTCATAGGTTTAATGTAAGTTTATTAAGCTGGCATAGCATTGCATAAGAGCGACGAGCACCCATCCTATCTCGTTGAAAGCTACTAGGCTACTGATGAGTGACGACATCCGAAGGCAGACCGAAGCCAATGCCTCCGCCACCCGTACTGTCCAGCTCGGCAAAGACGATATCAGTCTCGGATGATAAGGATTAGCAGCAAAGTAGGCAGAGTACCAACCCTACACCGGCTACCCATGTTAAAATTAACGTAGGGGTGGTAACGAAACTTTTTTTGCCGACTGTATGTGTTTCAGGGGTTTAAGCCTGTTAAGTGTAGTAGGAAAGCTGTATGGGAAGGTGCTGATAAAGAGAGTCAGAGAGGGTACGGAGACTGTGATTGGTGAAGAGCAAGGTGGCTTTAGGAGAGGAAGAGGTTGTGTGGACCAGATATTTGCAGTAAGGCAGGTGTGTGAAAAATAATTAGAGAAAAGTAAAGAAGTAGTATGGGCATTTATGGATCTCGAGAAAGCATATGATAGAACTGATAGAAATGGATTGTGGAAGGTTTTGCAGTTGTACGGGCTGGAGGGGGGAGGGATTATTGAGAAGGGTGAAAAGTTTCTATGTGAACAGTAGAGCATGTGTTACAGTGGGAAGTAAAGGTAGGACTCTGTCAAGGCTGTGTGTTGCCACCAT
The DNA here is from genome assembly GCA_033782935.1 of Petrolisthes cinctipes. Lineage (NCBI taxonomy): Eukaryota > Metazoa > Arthropoda > Malacostraca > Decapoda > Porcellanidae > Petrolisthes > Petrolisthes cinctipes. The sequence continues at coordinate 865,378 of JAWQEG010000449.1, read as the reverse complement.
GGTTGTTTAATATTTTTTATGGACAGTGTGGTAAGAGAGGTAAATGCTAGGGTGATGGAGAGAAGACTGAGATAGTGGCAGAGTCAGAAAAGGAACTGAGTATTTTAGTGCAGGAGTTTGGACGGGTGTGCAGGAGGAAACTGAGAGTGAACGAGGCAAAGAGCAAGGTAATGAGATCTAGGAGTGGAGCAAAGGATAGAAGGATGAATATAATGCTAGATGGTGAAATATTGGAGGAGGTAGAGTGCTTTAAGTATTTGAGGTCAAAGGTGATGGTGGGTAGTAAAATAGAGTAAATGAGGTAGGAAAGGTGCTAGGAGGAATGAATAGGATGTTTGACTGTAAGTCACTTAGAATGGACGTAAAGAGGAAGTTGTA